>PVIU01007888.1:0-49118 GCA_004026605.1 Ondatra zibethicus | reverse complement strand
ATGTGTGTACCTGTGTGTCTGTGTTCGCAGCTTGGTGGCTGCAATGAGGATCTGTGGGAGTAAAGTTTGCTGGGGGTCTGGAGACAAGTTCCTCTGAGGGCACACATCAGGGACAGGTCTTCCCACACAACCCCTCTGACTCTCTCTCTGCATGTTCATTGGTGGACAGTCCATAGGAGTCTTCTCCTCTGTACATGTGCAAGCAGTAACAGGTAATCTCACACGGAACGAGAGGAGTCTTCTACACACCTCTTTTCAGACTTTTTTCCACAGGAGGCAGAGAACAAAGGTCGGAAAGGCAAGAACATCCCTGCAGAAAGCAAACCTTCTCCAGAGCTTCCCTGGGGGCTGAGTAGGGATGAGGCTGAGGGACGGCAAGGTAGGAGCCGCAGGAACAACTCCTTTAGAAAAGTCAACATGGAAAATCAATATCCTTTCCTTTGGATCTGCCCAGTGGCCTGAGGAACTGGTCTGTGGTGGCTATGGTCTGGGTGAGGCCCAGGGAATGCCTCTGTGTGGGGAGGAACAGCTATGCTCCTATAGTGTCTGATGTCACGTGTTTCATGCGCCCTCACTCCTTTCTTCATTTTGCAGGTTATAAAAGGACCACTAGGCTGAAGCTCCAGTCCCTCCCGAGCAGAGGGAATTCCGGGTGTCATGGTTTCCAGAAGGGGAAGGCAGTCTCCCTGTGGGGTGTAATTACATCCCTGCTTTCCGCAGAAGAATAGTTTATGGCTTAAATGCTATTAATTGTAAGCCATTCTGTTTCACGGGAAGTTGTTCATTGATAACTACCCAATTAGAGTTATTTTGCAATTAGTCTATTCACAGTAAATTTACTGCAAAGGGGAGGCCATGGTGCAGGAAATTAAAGCATCATGGTGCTGGTGTGCCATGTGTCTTAAATGCCAACCCCATTAACCAGTTTGGAGGTCCTGGGAGAGTGTGCCACCTTCGCCATGACAGAGACAGCCAACCCTGCAGGCAGCCCCAGTGAGCACACAGCAGCTTGCAGACATCTCAGCATGACAGGAGAAGCATGGGAAACTCTGCCGTGTGGTGGTGGATGATTGTGGAGCAAGCTGTAAGGCAAATATCTGTGTAATGTGCAGCACTGGCCAGGTGCATTTGCTGAACTGTGCGGTCTGGAACCCTTTGAGATGAAGACTTGTGGAAGGGGACTCAGGCTCTGCAACCTGAATTCCAAGCCCAGTTTCGCCACATGCCTGCAACCAATCCCTAAACCTCTAAAGCCTCAGTTTCCTCGACAGAAGATTCATGGTGATAAAACACAGCATTGTTTATTGGACTATGGGTGGTCCATAAAGTAATGATGGATGGCTTAGGACTTTTCAACTTGACAATGCTGAGAACACAAACCACTCCCACCCCACCCTACTTCCCACCTTCACTGCAGCATTTAATAACTTACACAAAGCAGTCAACACATTAGCTTAGCTTTGCTTTTTGTTGGTTTTTTAGGCTGATGGGAACTTCCTGAGCACATTTAAGGTAGCCCAAACTGAGCTAGGACAATCCATAGGTCAGATGTGGTGTGTACATTTTTGAGTTCATGACATTCATACCTTAAATTAGAGGGCCAAGGATGCAAGCCTCTCCCTCACAAGCAAGGACGCAATCCGAATCCCCTGTAACCTAAATGAGTGCATTGACGTTTGTGTGTTTGCTCCAAGAGCAGACTCCAGTTATTGTGATAGAGATGTAGGGCCCAACAGGCACAGAGATTTACTACTAGGCCCTTCGTGGAGCAAGCATGCAAGCTCTATACGTGGCAGGCGTCACATGATCTTGGTTCAGACTTTCAAAGCGCCCCCTGCCTGGCACTGACTAAGAACAGCTCTTGGAAACATTACATTCCACTTAATTATGGCAGCACACGAAGTGCCAAGTGCAATGAGGAACATAGACAGGAACCACCTGGACCACACAAACGACGGGGAAAGGAGGATCTTTCTTTTTAGATCTGTCTGTTGTACAGAGAGTGTTGCATGGATACGCATTTGCTGCTACAAGCTCAAAAAGTCAGGCTGAACTTGACTAAGAGGGAACATGTGAAGGGCATATGGAGCCTCCCTTGGGACACTTGAAGTTTGGGGCTACAACCCATCAGATAAACTGTATGGGCACTTAGCGCCACGAAGAGGGATCCCTCAGAAACCATGGGGGGTGCTGGGTATGGGATCCCACAATATGCATACCCAGCAGTGTCCCATCTCTTCTATGAAGTGCTATGGTGTTTGCTTATGGCCTGCACATCCTCCTGTATGTGACAAATACTCTCTGGATAATGTCTATAATGTCAGGGCTGTACAACTAGCTGATAGATTATAGTATGTAGGTAGTAATAATAATAATAAAAAAAGCCAAGGTTTAACAGAGATTTTTTTTTTCTGATTTCCGTAGCCTGTGCATTCCAGGATAGCTGTGAACACAACACAAAACATTTGTAGACCCTGAGGTCATATCACGGTGTCAAAGTTGGTCAGGTACTACTGCTAAAGGGAACAGGTTAAAATACTAACACATGCAATGTGACTTTGTAAACCTGTCCTTAAAGCAGATGGCAGGAGTTCAGAGTTCCCAGACAAATCAGGTCCTGTGATCAGGGTTTGAGACACAGCGTGACTGTACTCAGAGGGCTTGAGAGAAGGCAGAGGGATGGGGTCAGAGACAGGAGAAAGTGACTTACCCTCCAGGGGACAGAACCGAGCCACCTTCTCTGGCATCAGCAGGCCCAGCTTGTGGCGACAGTAGGTTTCTGCAATCTCCTGGCGGCAGTGCTTGGACTTAGCACGGGTCAGGGCTGAGATGGCCTCCTTGCCAGAGATGTCACACTTGGGGGGCTGGTCAGACTTGGTTTCGGGGGACCCACCACCACCAGTCTTCCTGGCATGGCTGTGTCTTGAGAGATCCTTCCCTTGGCTACTGTCACCTGTGGCTTTTTCCCGAGGAGGCAGCACCTCCTTGGGGCCTTTCCCCAGGACTGACTGCCCCTGTCCTTTGTCCTGAGCATCCAGCTTCCTCTGCAGCCGCTCTTTCTGCCTGCTTGGGGTCTTCTTTGCCATCTCTGGTTGGTGCTTCTGCTTCTGGGTCCTGGGGGCGAAGTTGCTGTTGTCCACATTCTCAAAGTCCTTTGGGACCGAGTTCTCATTGTTGCTGTCGGTCCGAACTTTTTCTTTGGGCCGGTGAGAGAAGTAGCCATCCTGCGGAATTAGAGAAATGGAAAGTTGTCACTCTGGTAAGTCACTCTGGCCCTCCAGGGCAGCGTAACAGGTGTGAAGCCTGAGTCAAGACCGCCATTCTTCTCCCATATCCCAGACACTGGAAGTCTCCCACTCAGTTCCCCACAAGACCACTAAGGCCTTTCCATGCTCACGGACACCAGCACAATTACTGCGATTCTCAGAGATTCCCCCTCATCCGCTTCACTGTCTGGGGAAGATTTCCCTTGGGGCTCCTGTTCATATCCCAGCAGAAGGTGCTGTGATGATCTCTAGAAGAGCCAGAACCATCAGGATCAAATCATAAAGCATGGGCCAAGGTTGGATACATTGCCTTTAGGATAAGCATAGCTATCTCGTCCACGAGAAAAATTAGGCTTAAAGCACGGTCACTCCCATAAGCAAGACAGCATGTTTTTAAAAGTTTTAAAATTTGGTTTAACTTAATTTTTAACCACAGTGCAGCCGGTGCCAAACAAGCCTGGCAATGAGTCTCAAGAAAGATACAAACCTGTGATCTTCTACTGCCCTCGCTGTACTAGGTTCAAATTCATGGCCTTATACATCTCAAGCAAGTGCTCTGCCATGGAGCTACAGTCTCCAGCCCTTTTTTTATTTTACTTTACTTTTTATTCTGAGACAGAGTCTCACCTGGTGGGCCAGGGTGGCTTTGAATTTTCTGTGTAGCCAGTTCCTCTGGCTAATTGTTGATTTCAGATACTGGCCAACGTGGCTCACGACTAATTCAACTATCCCTTTGAGAGATGCAGTTACCATGGGACCATGGCCTCCACCCACCTCAGATGCTACTCAGCTCTCATGGGACATTTGTTAAAATATTCTAGTAAGACAGAAAGAGGATGTTTGCCTTCTGGAATGAACTGCTCACAGACACTTACTTGACAGCTTCTAGAAAAGTCTGTGTGAGGCATAGTGAAGGAGAATCGGGTACTTCCAGGGGCCTGAGGACTCCATCACCTAGATTCTGTGCTGGTTTTGGTAGTAGTCATAGTCACTACAACCTCCTCACCATCCCCATAAATTCTACCCTTTAAAAATTTTATCTTATTGTCGTGGGACCAAAATTCCAAAAATATTGAAAAAACTTATGAGATCTACCTCCCTATTCTTTTTTAAAGATAGGATCACGCTATATAATGTAGTCCTGGCTGGCCTGGAACATGTTATGCCTGGAGCCACAGGTGGTTATTATTTGTAGCATGGGTCCTGAGATCAGACCTCTGGTTCTCTGCAAGAGCAGCCTGCTCTCTTAGCTGCCGAGCCATCTCTCTGGGCTCTCAACTTTCATCCATGTTGCTGCACATTACAACATTCTTAGGAAACTCAGAATAATATCACTGTATGTGTAAGCCACATCTACTTTATATATTTGTATGTCCGTATATTAAGGAATTGTCTCACTGACCCCACTCCCAGTTCTTCATCTGAACCCAAAGAGGCAAATAAGCATCACTTTTTCTTCTCCCTTCCCTAAATGCTCAATACTCACCCCCCAAAAAAGAAAAACAATAAGAAATAAAAAAAACATGGTGATTCATGCCTGTAATTATAGCACTTGGGAAGAAAAAGGAAAATTACTTAAAATTCAGGTCTACCTGGGCTACATAGTGAGTTCCAGACAAGTCTAGGCTACATCGTGAGACCCTGACTCAAGAATGACAAAAAAAAAAAAAAAATCTCTCCCCTTGTCCTTACTGCCTCCAGCTGGCAAGGGAGCTGGCCTCTTTTACCAGCTGCAACATTTGGGACAGTGGTCCCTGCGCCTCATTAGGGCAGCACAGAGGAGTTGACCCTGTTGGCAAGGGCACAGGTAAGCCGGCTTGGGAATGTGAGCATGGGGGACCTGGTCCTGCCCCTCAGCCCCTCATTTGACATATGGTCACATGGGTGGAGAAGAGGTGATGCCTCCCACCCATCAATGCCTGAGGCAGGTCCTGAGGTCATAAGGTAGAGATGCCCCTGCCCACCACCAGTTATAGCACCCAGGAGAGGAGGCCCTCCCTGTACCTCCAGTGGGCAGCACAGTAGAGCCAACCCCATCGGTGGAGGTGTGGGTGAGCCAGCCTGGAGTTGTGAGCATGGGAGAGCTGTCCCTGTTACCATCAGTCATGTGGTAGCATGTGTGGGGGAGAGATATCCTCCCTACCCTGCCCATCAAGGCTAAGGTAGATGGTAGAGCTGGCCCTGGGGTCATAAGAGCAGGAGAATTGATCCCGCCCCTCATCTGCTGCAGCTCTCAAGACAGTGGCCCCTATGCCATACCTGGAAAACACAGCAGAGCTGAGCTTCAAGATGTAGGTGTGAGAGATCTGACCCTGAGGACACGAAACCAGAAGAACTGGGCCAGCCCCTTGCTCAATGCTGCAAGGGGTGAACTCGCCAGGACAATACAGGAGAGCTTACCCTGGAGGTGAGGACAAGGGAGTTGCAGGCTAACCAATCCTGCAACTGCCCAGGTCCAGAACCTGGGTTATGAGTTGACCCACCCCAACCTCCACTGCATCCGTGATCTGCTAGAGCATGTGAAGGGACCAGTTCTGCAGACTCAAAGCTGCAGGATTTCCACGACACAGGGCTACAACAGGATAACTAAAAGGAGTGCCAGCGAGGGCCCAGCATCGATTGTGTAGCAGAAACCAGAGGCCTCAAACCAAACCAAAGATTCTTTGCAATGAACACTTGCAAGTAAATATATATGGATAAATGGGTTTGCTGCGTGACTCACTATGTCACACTACAGCTTCCATGACGAGACTGATTTTTTCCTTCTCTCTCTTTTCTTTTTTTCTCTTAAATTTTATTTTTTTTGGGGGGGAGGGGAGGTTGCAAGGGCAGAGGGTGGATGTGAGGGGACAGGGAAATGAATGGGATGGAGATGCGGGGTATGAAAGACACAAAGATAAATGAAAGGAAAAAAGAGAAATTTAAAAAAATAATGAGGGGCTGGAGAGATGGCTCAGCGGTTAAGAGCGTTGCCTGCTCTTCCAAAGGTCCTGAGTTCAATTCCCAGCAACCACCTGGCGGCTCACAACCATCTGTAATGGGGTCTGGTGCCCTCGTCTGGCCTGCAGGCATACACGCAGACAGAATATTGTATACATAATAAATAAATAAATATTTAAAAAATAAAATAATAATGACAAAACAAGCACAAACACCTGAGTATGGCAGCCCATGCCTAGAATCCCAGAACTCTGAAGACAGGAACAGGAGAATTGCTGCTGCAATACCATGCCATCCTAGCCTAGAGATTAAGTCCCAGACTAGCTTAGACTAAGTGTAAGACCCTGACACAAAACAACAAAATACAGACAAAAATCCTAGCACTGAGAATGGGAAGTGCACCCAAAGTCCCACTCCCAGCCAATATGTATTTGTAATTGGTACCTGCTAGAAAAAGGGAAACTAGTTTTCCCCAGCTGAGTGTCACTGGGAATATCAACCACACTCCAGAGATGGCCCTATTCCAGCAGGTCTCAACCTGACAAAACTCCATCTTCAAAAAT
The DNA here is from genome assembly GCA_004026605.1 of Ondatra zibethicus. Classification (NCBI taxonomy): domain Eukaryota; kingdom Metazoa; phylum Chordata; class Mammalia; order Rodentia; family Cricetidae; genus Ondatra; species Ondatra zibethicus. The sequence goes on along the minus strand of PVIU01007888.1, from coordinate 42,349 downwards.
ATCTGCATTAGGATTCATAACAGCAGCAACATTATACCAATGAAGTAGCTCCAAAAGTAATTTTATGGGTGGGGGTCACCATAACTTGAAGAACTGTCTTCAAGGGTCTCAGTGTTAGGAAGGCTGAGAACCACTGCAATGCCTAGGAGCAGCTGACTCATGTAAACATACTTCATGTCCTTTTCTCTGTATGTGTGTGTTCTTTTTATTTTTGCTTATATATATTTTTTTACTTACTGGTTTTCTTTCTTTTAGTTTAACTGTTTTTATTTTTATTTTATTTATGAGAGAGAGAGAGAAACAATCATGAAGTTACATGGGTAAGAAAGTAGTAGAGCTCTTGGAGGAGTTGGAAGGGGATAAAATATGATGAAGATTTTTAGTAAGAAAAAAATCTAAGCATGCCTGCAATCTCAGCACTGAAGTGGCAAGAGGCAGGAGGATTGCCACAAATTAGAGTAGCCAGAAGTCTGGCCAACACAAGTAGGTACAGATAAGCCTGAATAACACAGAGGGACTGTCTCAACACATACATACAGGCACAGAGACACACACACACACACACACACACGGGCAATTTCCAATCAGATCCCTAGAAGATATTCACTGAGTGCCGGGCCCCAGATCAAGACCTTCCTACTAAAGAACGACAGCTTGTCCCTAAAGCTTGGGGACAGAGTGAGGCAGGAAGAAGAGATCTAACCAAGGAGAAGAGACCAGACACACAGAGGCTAAACAAGGTAATAGCATGAATTGACTCAGACTCATTGTGCCTCAGCTCCCTTATCTGGAAACGGATGTGATGATAGCATTTACCTTGTGGACATTTTGGTGATGGTGAATGTGCTGGAAACTTCTGGAAGATCCTTCCTACTCAGTCAAAATAGGAGGAAGAATGAGCAACACACCCTAACTATGTAACAGCTTTACTAATTAATTGTATGCCTGAGGGTTGGAGAGATGGCTCGGCGGTTAAGAGAGCTGTTGAGAAATTGTAGAGTTCAGATTCAAATGCCCACAGAACAAGCCAGGCATTCTGCGTACATCTATAACCCCAGCTCCTAGAAGGAGGAGACAGGAGTATCTCAGGACTTGCTAACTTCCTGCCTACCCAAGAAAGAATGAGCCTGGGTTCAGGGAGAGACCCTGCCTCAGAGGAAATAGGCAGAGTGACAGAGAAAGATACTCAACAGCCTCGCCCAGCCTCTCTGTGAAAGTATAAGTATAGGTACCCTCAGCCACACCTTCACATACCCACACACCCACACACATGCACACATATGCACTCACGAATGCATGTGCATACATACTTACAATGAATAAGTCTTCAAAAAAAAAACATTTTGTCTTAATTTGCTTTTTCCTATCTGTCCCCCCTGGTGGACACATATGTTATGACTTCTTTACTTTGAAAGACCATGTCCCTTTTATTCTTAGCCAATTCAACACTATCACCTTGGATTATTTATGCAAATACAACCCTTTGATTTGTTTTTATTTTAATGTACTTATTATGATTGTTCATTCAAACATTTGTGTGCATCTCAGAACTTCATCCTGCTTTGCCTTCCCTCAAAGCTGTTGCTAGAATTCATTTTTATTTCAGAAGAATAATTAAGACTAATGTCCTCCACTCCCATTCAACCTTGTGCTTGTTTAAAGCCAATTTTGATCAGGAAGGAAGATGCTAAACACAATACAGCTCTCAGAGGCAGGTTATATGATCCTGATCCTGGCTGCCCCTACACACACACACACACACACACACACACACACACACACACACACACACACACACAGAGAGAGAGAGAGAGAGAGAGAGAGAGAGAGAGAGGTCTTTTCTTACCTTTCTCTTGGTCTCTAATGATCAGACTTTAGGCCAGTCCCTGTTTCTCAGAGGTGAGGATGGTAGCTGTGACCTCTTTTTTAAAATGCATTTAGAGATTATAGCCTTTACTTTTGTTGCTTGTGCGGAATGAACACTGGGCAGGATAGGGAGGGGGAGCAGCTGTGTCTTGCTTTAGTGACTGTATAATTTTCTCAACTGTAATACGATGGGTCCCACATGGGTTTTAGTAAACATTGTCGGAGTTTGTTGTTAATCAATATGATTGACTAGTAAAGTTTTTTTTTTCAGCTCATTGAACAGCAATCTGATAAAGTTTAAGAGACCAGGGATAGATGCTCTGAAGGATACTGGTGCCATTCCAAACACAGCCCAGATCACTGCCTCTAACAGGGTGTTAGTGTCAGAGGTCATGGGTCAGGCAGAAGGGAGTCAATACTTCCATATTCAGCTCTTCAAGCAGACACAGACAAACACATCTCTCTGTATGAACTGAAAAACTGTCCTCTGACATCCACACCCAGACGATGGCAGGCACACTGTAACACATACATAGTACACATCCGTGGTCACACTAGTATACACATACACAAAAGTAACTAGATGATGCAATACTGTAGTGCTAAACTAATGTGGTTCTTACAGCATCTGCTGGGGTCCACGGAGGCCCCTGAGATCTGTGCAGGGATCGATCATCAAGAACAAACTGTCCCCATCATAATATGGAGATGTTATTTCCTTCTGGCTCTTTCTTTCACAAGGGTACAGAGGACTTTTCCAGGAACTTTGTGGCAAGTGACATCAAAACATGAAGGAGTCAGAAGCAGGTGTGACCCCCCAGCTGCCTTCTGCCTGCGGTTTTCTGAGATCTATGCGACAGGCTCTTATGTAGCTCAGGCTGGCCTGGAACTCACAATCCCCCTGCTTCAGCTCCCAAGCACTGGCATGACAGGCCTGAGCGACCACATCTGAAACAGATGCCTTCTTTCTACTTTACTGAGTTCCACAAAGGACCAGAGGCTCTGCCCTTCTCGTCCACTCCCTGTGGTGTGAAGCTGCATCTTGCCGCTGAGAGTTCATTTCTATGGAGGAGTAATGGGCTTGGGTGTTGTTCTAAGTAAGTCAATCAGCAAGCATTTGGGGAATGGCTAAGTTTAACCATCATCTGTCATCAATAAGTGACAGGTGTGAGCCAAGGTGAGCTGGAGAGCCTCAGGAGTGTGGGAAGGCTTTAGGGGGTCCTGAGGGCTGCTGTGAGCTAGCTGACATTTTACAGAGGTGGAGCCCTAAATATCTGTTTCTGGATTAAATAAAAATGTGTAGTCTCCTCTCCTCTGCTCTCCTTCCCCCCCCCCACTTCCCTTTCTCATCGGGGATAGAGCCTAGAACCTCACACATGGTGGGCAAGTGCTCTACCAGTGACAGAAACCCAACACGTGTGCATGTAACAAACACACACACTCACACACACTTTTTGAGACATGATCTTGTTAAACTGCCCAGGCTAGCTTTGAACTTTCTGTCCTCCTGCCTCAGCTTCTTGACTTGCTAGGATGCAAGCCTGTGCCACTGAGTCTGCTGAGGATTTCCTCACGATGTAGGGTTCTCTGTGTGCCTGGCCTTTGGACTGACACTCTTTTCTTGTCCTCTCAGGAATGCACACAGAGGAGATGCAGCCTGTGTCTAGTGGAAAGGAGATGCTGCTGAAGAGGTATCAGGGATTTGGACCCCAAAAGTCCCAAACTGCATTCAGGAGGCTGGCCTGAGGCCAACAAGACCCTCCATCCTTGAGTAGACCCTGGTCCTGAACCTTCTCTTCACCAAGGCCTCAACTCTGGTTTCCAGACACTAACAGACTGGAATGTTCCGCCTTCTTAGGGAAGCCTCTCTGTGATGGGTTCCATCCCCTTCAAGTGCGTGACTTAAAACTCCCACGGCTTTACTGGGCCAGTGCTACAAGTCTGTGATCCACATTACTTGGAAAGCTGATAGGAGAATTATAGGTTTTGCCTGGGTTTAGAGTGAGCTCAAAGCTACCCCATATAATTTACTGAGGTTCTGTCCTAAAATTTAAATAAGGAAATTGTGAAAAGGGCTGGAAACATAGCTTAGTACAGGAGAGTCTGCCTAGCAGGTACAAGGCACTGGGTTAAATTTCTGGTACCATAGAAAGGAAGTGAGGGAGGGAGGAGGGAGGGAAGGGGGAGGAAAAAAATAAGCTGCTGATTCTAGCTTTACCCATCTGAAAAAAAAACTGGCTGTTGATTCTAGCTAGCAAGTAAAGGCCAGCCCTGTCCCCAGCTGGGAGGACAGGGGCTTAGCTTCCATGAGAAGCAGCTAGCAAACCAAGCTGAGTACTAGTCATGGGCTACCGCTGTTCCATTTGCCTGGTTTTGAAACTTTTTGGTTTCCTGCCTGTCCTGAGCCTTGATCATTTGCTTCTGGCTGTCTTGCTCTCCTTCCAAAAGGCCTAGTCACCTCTGGACACATCTGTTGAGCTTGTCTTTGTTCCCTAGTGTGACAGTCATCTCTGATCAACTCTGTGATGGCCAGCGTCTGGCTCTGCCTGGATTCCAGCCCTGGAGAGCTGTTCCTTGGGGCTGAAAGCCACAGCACCCAGAGGGTGCTAGCTCAGTCTTTGAATGATCCCTCTTTCCAAGCCCGGCGCGGCTCAGTGAACATCTAGCCCTACGTTTTCTAGCTCTTTCCTTGCCACAGGCACAACAACAATGCACACACAGTCAGATAGGAAAGCAGAGGAAGCGCAGAGGGGGAATCCAAGGGAAGCCAGAGTTCTGGGAAGATGTAACACAAGCTGTTCCTTGCTCCTCTGGGAACCCTTCATCCCTTCCCTTCCAATATCCCCTCCCTCCTCCCTTTTTATCTTTCCTTCCATTCCTTTCCTTAGAGTCTTACTATCTGCACAGGCCTGCCTCCAACTCACAGTCCTGCCTCACCTCCATAGCGCTGGGATGACAGGTATGCACCAACATGCCTAGACCCTGGAGCACTTGTTTAAAAGCTTACATACAAGAGGCTTGGGGAGATGGCTCAGCAGGTAAAATGCTTGCCAAGCAATCGGGATGAGGACCTGGTTCTGACCCCCAGTACCTACTGAAAAAGTCAGGTGTGGTGGCCCTGTCTGTAATCCCTGTTGGGGAGGCAGACACAGGCTGGAGCTCACTGGCCAGTCAGTATAGCCAATCAATGAGCTTCCAGTTCACTGAGAAACCACAGTGAAAAATTAAAGCAGGGATGAAGACATTGGTCATGGACTTTGGCATTCTACACAAGCACACACCCACATGCCAAATATGTAACATGGGCTCCAGGTTGATTAAATCATGTTGTAGTGGTGGCATTTTTGAAACCAATTGATAATTTTCCTTATCACAAAAGTCACCGTGTGAGATGATGGTCATGTCAGACTCTGTGACAAGGACCTAGGCTGTGATCCGTACTCACCTCACCATATGTTCACAGTAAAATGTATTCCAAAACTAATAAACAAATATATAAATAAATGAAAGAATAAAAAAAGATAGGCCAGGGGTTGGCAGAAGTCCAGCAACACGCCTGTCCATGAAGTTCCCCTGGAAAATACTAGAGAGATGTTTCTTCACACCTATTGGTGTTGACTGTAGGGTTTTCCTGGCAGTAGGACAGAGCTGGGAACAGAGAACACAGGGTACCCCAAAGCCCTGGCCTGCCCTTCTGCAGACAAAGCAGGTACAACTTCCAGTGAGAAGCCAAGGCCAAGATAACAAGGCTCAGGTTCACCAGGAGATCACAGGCAATGTCAGAGTCAGTGAGAATCAGATGTCAGAGACCAGCAAGGCTGGAGAGCCAGTCTAAAGACAAAGGGAGACATGCCTCCCAGACATGATGATGACCATATGCACTCAAGGAAACGGTACACTGAAAATCTTTATGTTGGTACCTTAGCTCCCGCGGGGTGCGGGAGGGCATGCTGGAGAGGGACCACTGAAACAGCCTTTCCTGAGTTTCATACCAGTCACAGAGGCTCAAATAGGGGACGTGAGCTGGGAGGGTGAGGGTGGCTGGAGAAAGTGTTAGCAAGGGAAGGCTTTCTAGAGGAGAGAGAAGTGGAAACACAGGAGTTACAGAGAGGTGAGGAACCTTGCCCTGCACCACACGGCATGGCCACAAGTTCTGCGGCTTGTAGCCATGGCTGCACAAGAGGAGCAGTGCTGCAGTGCCTAGTGTACTCAGGGTGGACTCTGTTTTTGCGGACGCTGTTGGAAGATGGCAACCTAGTATGTGCCAGCCTTTGCCAAACAGAGTCATCAATTGATGTCAGCAAGACCACCTGCCTGGCAGCCTCAGATCTGGTTTCCTTCTGTCTCTGTTTCCTTTTCCTTCCCTGGCCCCCAGTCAGATTTAATTATCAACATGCTATTTATCCCCAGCGACATTTTTCCCTGGGTACCGCCCTCAGCATCCCTTTCTTCAACACCCCACATGCCTGCTCAGTCCCAGTCCTCACCCTTCTCCACAAACTCCTACCCAGGTCCCCTTGGGACAGGCACTTAAGGAGACAAATGGGTCTCCAGCAGATGAAAGACATCCCTATCCACAACTCATCCTCTGCCTCCCGAGACTCCTCCCCCTCCCCTTGCCACAGTGGGTGATAAATGGCAAGCTGGTGAGCTCATTACCACAGTCTCTGAGGGAATACTCATGAGGCCTGCGGCATCAATGAGGGAAGACACCCGTAAATAAAGAAATATGGAAGCATGCACACACACACTCAGACATACATATGTACAAACACATATAAAGAAGCATGCACACATATATACATGCACTATATATTAACACGTAGACATGCATGCATGCATACACATACATACGCACTCAGACATACATATATACGAACACATATACAAAAGCACAGACATAAATACATATACATACATATACATGTATATCACATACAATCATATACACACATACACAGTACACACACATACATAGATATTCACACAGGCATGCGCGCGCACGCGCGTACACACACACACTACAAATTCAGTGATGTTACTTCATCTGAAAGTCCAGGCCATTTGGATTAGGGAAAGGAAAAACGAAAAAGAAAGAAAGGTCTTCATATTGCCAGCCATGTAATTTCAGACCAAAGCCTTCCAGCAGCTGCCAATAAATTATTTTTACTATGTGGAGGTACAAATGAATACGCCACCCTCATCCTCTAAATCTCCTTTATGAGTCTCTGCTTGCCTTGGCCCACCGACCAGAGTCGGGGTTTCCAAGCATGTTTTCATTGGCAAGATTCCCACAGAAGGCTACGGTCTCTCAAGCTGCTCTGTGCACAATGTAGGTGCCCCATTGACACTTCCTGTTTACACCTGGGTTTGGGCTGGCAGAGGACATGTCTGTGTCCATAGTGACAGCCACACTGAAATCCAAGCTTTTGGAAAGCTACACAGAGAGTGAGGGGATATGACAATGGGACCAGGTGCTGAGAATGAAGGGGCTGTGAGCGTGGGTCTAGGTGTGTCTCTCCTGATAGAACAGATCACCAGGTCCTCTCATTGTCTACTGAGTTTCAGGGTGGAGTTTTGAACTTCTCCACAGACCATTCTGCGTGTCATTGCTCCCAAAGAGAGTACAGGTCACTCCCTGAAGAAGCAATGTGGTGGACTGTCTGTTTCTTAAGCGGCTTCAATCAGAAAGTGCTATGCAAAATTACAGAGAAGGTGACACATTTGAAGGCCATTGGGCACCAACCGACAGAGTGATTCTACAGCACAGTCCTTCTCTTCTCCGCTGAACTGAAATTCATCTTTTACACTTCCCAGCTCTGTGATGCTAGGATAGTTCATTAACTTCTCTGGGCCAGGCTTTCTTCCTATGGACAGCAGGTGCACTTACAGTTAAATCCAAAGGTTGATGAGGCAGGTGACGTTATCGGAGTGACAGCAAAGACCAGGATATCAACAGAGGTGGCTGTCAAACACTGTTCCACAGTGACCTCTCCTGAGCTCCCTCACAGGTACTTCCTGGGTGTCAACCATGAGCCAGCTGGCGCCTCAGGCACTGGGGATGTGTGTGGGGAGTAAAAAAGGCTGACACCCGCTTCTGGGGCATTTTACCCCAGTGGATGGGGCTGAACGAACAAGCCTCTGGGGTTCTGTATGCATTGTCCTGTTTATCTACCTGGAAAGCTTGGGAGTCAAGGCCCACTGCAGTTCCCTCGACATCAAGGACTGTTGCCTGCTGCCCTAGACTTGGGGCAGAGGCTGGCTGCTTGGCTCTCAGGTGGAAAGATAAGCTATCCCTGCCTCCTCCTGCCTGTCCTGTCCCACAGACTATTCCCAGAGGTATGTGCCTTGTAGGATGGGGGGATGGTAGGTAGTTGGGAAACTTTGTTGTTCAAAGGGCTTTGCTTGTGTGTGTGTGTGTGTGTGTGTGATGCAGGTGTACTCATCTATGTGTGCACATGAGGAGGCCAGACATTGAAAATGGGGAATTCCCCCCACTACTCCACTTTCTGAGACAGTCTCTTGACGCCTGCCCCCATTCCCCACTGCTGGGCTGACAGTATACATCGCCACATCTGGACTTTGTGTGAGTGCTGGGATGTGAACACAGGCCCTATGCTTGGGTGGTATGCACTTTATCCTAGAGACATCTCCCAGTGGGTCACCTTTTCTTCTGAGACCAGCTGTGCCCTGAAGTCTGAAGTCTGACTGGAGTCAGACAGTAGATGCCCCTTGTAGCCTCATAGGACTTGTGAAATACCCAGTAGAGGTGGCTCTGACGTCATGATGGGTCACAGTTGTTCAGGCCACTGGGTGGTACTTCTTGTGAGCCCAAGGAGCAGGCTGCCATCGGTCTGCTTCCTTCTATGTTTTATTACAGTTGTAGTCTGTCTGTTTCTCCTCTTCATGTCTGCTCTTCTCACATACTTGGCTAGGCTTCTGGCCAAGAAGCTCCAGGGACGTTCCTTTCTCAGCATCCCCAACAGAGATTATATATGTGCACCCAACACCTGGTGTGTGTGTGTGTGTGTGTGTGTGTGTGTGTGTGTGTGTGTGTGTGTGTGTGTGTACTGGGGATCTGAACAAGCACTCTTCTCTCTGGGACTCTCCCTTGGCACCTCTCTTAATCATTCTGCCCTTAGATCATAACATAGAGATACCTCACAGCATCTAGTCCCCCGCTCTCAAAAGTACCTCGCCACTGGCCCCATTGGGAGCTTACAAATCACTAAGTCTGGAGATACCAATTTAGTGGGTCTGTGATGCAGTCTGGGAACTGAGATATGAAGAAACTTCTGGGTGGCTTGAGTGGGTAGCAAAGGGTGTACACTCCTACTCTGCCCCAGTGCTCCCTCAGCTAGGGGATAGCTGTAAATCAGGTTCCAGGGCGCAGACACCAGTACAGAAGAGGTCCAGTCAGAGTTGTCCTGTTGGACAGGAGAGGATGCAGCTGTCAGAGGGGAGGCATAGGGAACATCATGCCTGCCTACACCCCAGGCTATGGATCTGCTTAGCCATACAGTGCCCTAGACCTGTTTCCCATCTACAGACTGAACATGGTGGCCTAACATGGTGTTGCTCCCCATTGTATTTCCTCCTTTTTTCTTTGGCTCATTTTCCCCATGGTTATTAATAGTCTTCTCTATTCTGGGTCTTAAATGTCCCTCAAGACCTATGTGTTGATGATTTGGTCCCATCCCAAGGAACTATAGGGAGGGGTGGAACCTTTTAGGATGAGGGGTCTTGTGGAAGCAAGTCATTAGGGGTGTGTTCTTGATGGAGACGCTGGAACCCAGAATTCTTACTCTGTCTCTGCATCTGACTGCCTTGAGGTGGGCAGGCCTCCTCTGCCCCACACTCTTACTGAGACATCATGTGCTACATACTCACGCAACCGTAATCTGATACCTCTGAAATAATAAGACAAGATAAACCTTCTAGGCCAGTCCAACCCTTTCACATTGTCACCTAACACTGTCATCTACAAAGTGCACCCTCCAGAACCACAAATTAGGTTTCAAGAAAAAGTCAGTCACACACACACACCACCACCTCCAAAAATAATAATAAACCCTCCGCATTTTCATACATTCACAGCTTTGAATCTGGCTGCGTTGGTATCCTGAGGGCTATGGGTGTGGCACGCCTCGTGAAAAGGTGATGATGATCTCAGGTATTTTGACACAACAGTGGAAAACTGAAAACTTATTAACGGAGTCCCCTCTGCTGCCTGTACTGTGTAGCCAGCCCCACCCTTCTCGTGGGAAAACACAAGAGAAATTAGTCTCTATGCTGTTTGATTCTGCTGTTCTCTGGCTTACACCTGTGTGCGGTGCACCCCCTCTATATGCACACAAATAAGTAAGTGTAATAGCAATTTGGGTCTTAAAAGATGCGGGAGCCACCCGCTGTACTTCTCACTCCTGCCTTTACCCTGTCATTCCATTTCCAGGGGCCAGGGGATGACAGCTGTGTTATGCTAACTGCTTTTAAGATGCAGCTGCGCTGGAGAGCAAGGGACAGGGGAACGACAGGGAAAACATCCTTAGAAATGATTTCTGACAGGCAACCAGATACACTAAAATAACGTTTAGCTTGTCTTGCTAGCTGGAGGCAAAACTTGACTCAGGTGGGACCAGAGTCTGCAGGCTAAACACAGACAAGGCAGGCTTGCCCTGCACTGGCCCAGTTCTCTGAAGGACACGGGCTCTCTCAGATTCCACCATTAAATGGTATACTGGCACCTCAGCTCAGAGTCCTGCCAGGAGCATGGAGGATGAGGACTAAATCCCTCAGGGTGCAAATAGAAAAAGAAAAACTTTGTGGGGCTGGGTGACCTTGCTCTATACAGAGCCCATGGAGTCATTATAAGGATATGGAATTTAGAGTAGGCAAGCCAGGCAGGTGTGGAAGGCACACCTATGATCCTTACTACTCAGGAGGCTCAGGCAAGAAGATCCCGTCAAACCTACCTGCATAGCAAGACATTCCTTCCATTAGGCACTTTCCTATTGCTGGGATGAAAACACTATGAAGGAGGCAGCTTATAGAAGGGAGGGTTATTAGACTCACAGTTCCAGTGAGATGAAAGTCCATCGCCACCATGGTGGGGAAGCATGGCATCAGAAACAGCTCAGACCTCGCTATGAATTCCAAACGGGAAGCAGAAAGCCAACTGGGAAAGCCATGAATGCAGCTTCAAAGCCTGCCCATCCCTATTTATGCACTTCCTCCAGCAAGGTCACACCTCCTAAGCTGCCCAACTGGAGACCAAGTATTCAAATGCCTGAGACTATAGGGTAGATATCATTGAAATTTCCATACTACTCAGTATAAAATAAAAGGACTAGGAATATGGATCAATGGTAGAGTATTTGCTTCACATGCAAGGGCTCTGGGCTTGATCACTACCAAAGAAACGTGGAAAAAAGAAGCTAGGATTGTATAATAGATCAGGGGACATATATCCTTACAGAAAGCAAGAGCCACTACTATTTGTGCATACTCACAAGATGCCACTGTGACAAAGGTGCCATTTTATCCTCACAAGGGTCCCCACAGGCATCTACTACTGATGCCAAACCCATTTAACAGACAAGGAAACTACAGCATGGGATGGTCCCTGTGAGCAAGCAGCAGATCATAGTGTCAATCCCAGGGACTGCGGCCTCCAGGCACCTGCATTGGACATAAACCCCGCATTTACAGAATACCTGAGAAGCCCAGGGGTCCTGCCTGCCTGGATGGAAACCTGGCCTTGCTTGGAGGGAGGGAAGGGCCGCTTTGCCAAGGTGCAGACAAATCTAGAGGTGAAGCCTGGCCAGCGGGAACAGATGGAGCTAGGGCAGCAGATGTTAATGCTCTTTGCCGTTTCCATATGCTTTTCTGTTTAGCTATAATAGGTGAATTGTTCTTTCCTATCTGTCAGGAGCTTACATTCTGGTGGCCAGAGGCTGCCGCTGCCACTCACAGAAAGACACTGAGGGAAGCTGACTGGGCCATCTCTTCACATTGAGGGGGAAAGGGCAGAGTGCCAAGGAGATGGCTCCCACATGGTGACTCAGGTCTGTGTGTGCACACATGCTCATACACACTTGTGAATGTATACACACATGAATGCTTGTGTGTGCATGCACTTGCACACATGTGCATGTCCTCGTTCATATGCTCAGGCAGATGTGTGATGACAAGTTTTAACTGTTAGCTTGATACAATCTAGAATCACCTGGGAGGACAGTCTCAGTGAGGAATGATCTAGGTCAGGTTGGCCTAGGAATACGGTTGTGAGGGACAGTCTTAACGAAACTAATTGATGTGGAAAGACCCGGGCAACTGTGGATGGCACCATTCCCTAGGTTTGTGTCCTGAGCTATATGGGTGGGGAAAATGAGCTAAGCACTAGCATGCAGGCATTCATTCTCCCAGCTCTTGACTGTGGATGTGATGCAACTATCTTATTTTTCTGCCACCTTCACCTCCCTGTGAAGATGAACTGTAACATGGAAATTGTGAACCAGACATGACCTTTCTTCCATAAGTCGCTTTGGTCAGTGTATTTTTATCATAGCAACAGCAATGAAATTAATACAGAATGCATGCACTCATGTGTACCCACATGCATGCATATACCCAACACAAGCATACATGCATTACACATATGTATACATATTTACTCATACATATACTTACACATGCAAGCATATACCAGACGCATGCATACACATATATACAGACACTGTCCTCACATGCCATGTAATCGGCTTCTCATTTAATATTCTACATTTTTGCGTCTTCATCAGCCTATGGCAGAATCCTTCCTGCTCAGCAATAAGAATTAAGCGGGGTTTCACATTTTCCCTTTGTACCAAAAAAGGAAAACAATTCATCTTGAAAAGACGGACATGGCAAAAATGGCTCTGCTCCTTGGGTGTGGCTGCCCCTTGACCCAGAGCAGCAGGAAAGCTCTGGAGTCCTTCCTCCGGTCTCACAGAACTTCATGGCCTTTGGGCACTCTGTCCTGTCCTCATCTTCATGCAGGTGGGGCTGTCAAGGCGATGGCAGCCTTACCAACTCTACCTTCAATGCAAGGTACAAGATGTGACCCTGTCAGCTGCAGCTGGAGGCTTTGCACTCTGACCCAGTGAAGGAGCGCAGTGAGATGGGCCCCTTGCCTTTGGAGGGAAGACTGCTCCTCTGACTCTATGCTTACCATGCAGCTTGGTGAAAGCCCTAATTTGAATTCAGCATTACAGCCATGCTATAGGAAGTCTTACAGCCAGAGGCCACCCACCCACTGGGGCGTGGCCTCTTATACTATATATGCTGATGTAGAGCATGCATCTGGCTTCTTTTCTAGCTGAAGGATTCGGTTTCTGATCTCCGTTTCAGGAGAGGATTCTGATTTGTGAGCCTATCCCTAAATAAATAACTGTCTATTTCTGAGTTCTGAGCTAGTGTGGGATTTCTTTTAAACACAGTCAATCTTGGGCAAGTACATTCTAACATCACGAAGCCTCGGTTTCCCCATCTTTACAATGGGAGGAAATGTCATCTCCCTTGGGTGATTTCCTGTGCGATTGCTACCAGGGCCAGTACCTGTAAGCAGCACACACTTGTAACTGCTGCTGCAAATTCCCGTGTCCATCTAGAAACATCCGAGTGCTTTCTAGGCAAACGTAATTCTAGAGGCTGAGCAGCAGACAAAAGACTCAGCCAAGATGGGACATAAAATCCCAGAACAGGTGATAGCTGGAAGACACGGGGTTATCTGGGGGTCAGTGTAGTGAAGCACAAGGATGGCATTTCAGGCGCATTGGGTCAGAGAAGTCTGATGGCGCCATGTGGAAGGTACCAGGTAGAGGACCAATAAAACCTAGGCTCCTTCCGCAGAAGAGAACCAGGGAGAGTAAGCTGGGATCGGGCCACAACAGAGTGGGCAGGAGTGGGAAGGAGACACCTGCCTCCACCCTCTGGGTGTAGCCTTCACATATCAGATCCTGATACGTCCCTCCCTCTGCACTTTACACGTGCTTTTTGTTACAAATGAACTAAGCACAGCGGCGCACTTCTTTCTCATTTCACAGATAAGGGAAGCAAGGCTCAGAGACTTTCGGGATGTCAGATACCACCCAGACTGGCGCACTGTTTACCCACTGCAGCTTGGTGAGAACTACCTAACCAAACAACGCCAGAAGATAAATGGCTTCTCCTTGCCCTGGGTCTGATGACTAGATTACAGGCTGAATCTAAGCGTCTCCAGATTCTACTGTGCACAGACTGATGCCCTGAACTATGGGCTATAGGCAGGATCCAGCCAGGAAGCTGCAGACTGGGCATCTAACCAGGTCTGACTGGATGTGGTTTTGGGCATCCAGGTGTCTCTCCACGCACTCAGACATTCACTCATCTCTTTCGCTTCCCCACTTCTCTATTTGCTCCAGTCGAAGGCTGCTGTACAAATACCCACTCCCATCCACAAGTGGGAGAAGCTCAGAAGATGGATGGATCCTTCCAGACTAGTCCATCCCCAGCACCATGAAGTTGAGGCTTCTTCGGCAGTCTTAGCGACCCTGTAGTTGCAGAAGGCTGCTCTATGGAGGGAGGTACAACTGTCGAATCCTCGCAACCAGGAACTGCGATGGTTGTGGTCTTTTCCCCACCCTAATCGTGCAGCCACTTTTTTACGGTAACCTTTGCTGGCCCTCACTTGCAGGCTATAATTTGGTCATCCTGAAGACTCTGTTCCAGGCTTCTTCAACTGGGCACTCTGTCTGGAGCCCTCAGGGGCCACCTGACTAAGTTCACATTGCATTAAAGGTTCATTCCCACTCTGTTGGGCTCCTGGGTCTTAAAGGCAGGGAGTCTGTAACGAAGATACCAAAGAAAGATGAGGGGGATACTGATCTAAGACCCATCTTTGTTGATTATGTCTTGAAAAAGCCCAACACGGAAGGGATATTTGTGTGTGCCAGACACTCAGTTAAGTGAACATCTTAAGCCAGGACCCTGGTCCCAGCATAAGAATGATAGCAGAGGCATCAAGAAAAATCTATAGTTAGAAAACCCCTGAAGCGACTCCCCTGTTGTGGGAAGAAATCATAGCACACTCACTGCACACATGAGCTCCATCCATTCCACAGCCTGTACTGTGCCCATCCTGGTCAGTGGGCCTTTGCAGCCCCTCCTGACCAGATATACAGTCCATTTTGAAACTCTTAGAATATAGGCTGGTTGTAAAGTTCATTTGTCCAAAGGAGAACGGCAGAAGGGAGCCTGTTCCAGTCCAAAGTGTGGCTTCTCACTCACCAAAGAAGCCCCTGTTGTTGCCCTACCATAGGCTCCCTGGAGGATGAGTGGTTGCATGGAGGGGGTCCTAATGTCCCCAGTGAGATCTTAGACCAGATCACAGTCAGACACAGAAACTATACAAGATCAGCGGAACCATCTAGCCATCCACAGACTCGGGGCCAAAGCGATGACAAAAATCCTTCACAATCTCACCTGTGCGTTTTGGTTGGCTGATTTGTTAATGCACCCCAAGGCTACAGCAAGCATTTCAGATAAAGAAACTGAGTCACAGAAAGATAGTTGCTGGTCTGAAGCCACAAAGTTAATCGGGGTGGAGCCAGGATTCTGTACCATTGTCATCTTGGAACCATAAAGGTGGATCCATACCCAAGACAACACATCTACTGTAAAGGACCAGCTAAGAAAGGTTAGAGTTTTTATAGATGATATACTCTGCTGTCACTGCTCAACATATCCATCATTGAGCCACAGCAATCCTGAGTCATATGTAAACAAATAAATGTGCTATTTCAATAAAACTTTATTTATACAAAGGGCCAGGTAAGACTATGAGCAGCAGCTTGCTGCACCTTATTTTAAACCAGGACTGTAATTTTTCAACTTAAGACTCCATTCCACCCAAGAAATTTGCAAGTGGACCCCAATATAAGTTATAAAATAGGTATATAAATCAAATATTTACTGAGAATAAGTCATAAAGAACTTTATTTTAGAACAGCTCTTTGAAATACACATAATTTTATCATTAATTAAAAACAAAATACAAACTTCTTATGAAAGAGATGGTGTGCTTGTTATTTTTACATTAGGATTAAATCTTGGCTCAATATTGGATGTGTCAGCATTGCAACAGCTTTTGGAGTTGGGTAAGATACTGATTTTATAATCACCAAGGCCATTTCATACAAATACATAGTCCAGTATGACAGAAGACTCTTAGGGGCCCTTCAGTTCTCAACACTGATAACTGTTTTTCACATACTTTATAGCTTTATTTTAACTCGTGCTTGCTTTACTTGTTAGTTTTTTTCTTTTTTACTGTTTTGATTGAGCTATATATTTTTCCCACTCCCCTTTCTTCCTCCCCTCTCCCCTTCTAACCTCCCCCTGCCCTTCACGCTCTCAATTTTCTCAGGAGATCTTGTCTTTTTCTCCGTTCTAAGTGGATTCATGCATGTCTCTCTAAGAATCCTCTTTGTTGTCTAGGTTCACTGCGGTTTTGGACTGTAACCTGTTTATCCTTTTTATATTTATGTGTAATATGCACTTACGAGTGAGTACCTACTGTATTTGTCTTTCTGGATCTGGGTTACCTCACTCTATATTTTTTTCCTAGTCCCATCCATTTGTTTGCTAATTTCAAGATGTCATTATTTTTTATTTTACCACTGAGTAGTATTTCATTGTGTAAATGTACCACATTTTCCTTATTCATTTTTCAGTTGAGGGGCATGTAGATTTGTTTCCAGGTTCTGGATATTATGAATAATGCTGCTATGAACACAGTTGAGCAAATGGTCTTGTGGTATAATTGAACATCCTTTGGTTCAAATCCCAGGCCCACATTCACTTAACAATCTTTTACAAAACTGGAGTCAGCAATTTAAACAGTAAGTTTGAAATCCAACATGCTAATACCAACATGGTAAGTTTAAAGATACGCTAATTTGATACTTTTGTGCTGAGGAATGATGGTAGGAAATATTAATTTTTTTCATCATTAAACCATTATGTCCCTGTAACAGCAGAAAACATTGTATGTATAGTTAAAATACCACACTCCACAGCATACAGTAACCCAGACTCTGACTCTGGGCAGAGATGTTTCAGAGTTTGCTGGCTTTGGATGACCTCACAACATCTGTATGCACATGTTCCATGCTCAGAATTGAGGCTGCAGTGAAGCAGAGGTAAGCATCACCAGAAATATCTGTGGCTTATTATACACTTATTTGGAATTAATTATTGGCTGTTGTATATTCAGAAAACTTTTACCCTCATCACATGTTAAGGACTTCCACATTCCATCACATCACCCCATGTGGGGTTGTGACTCACAGCTTAAGAAGCTCAACTCAGGCTGGGGATGTGATTTAGTTGGTTAAGGTGCTTGCCCAGCATCCATGAGACCCTTAGTTTCATCCTCCTCACTGCATAAGCCAGGGGTGAAATCATGTGGGTGAGGGTGCATACCTGCAATTCCAGCACTTGGGAGGTGAAGGCAGGAGGATCAGGAGTTCTAGGCAAGCCTGGGATATACGAGATGGTGTCTCAAAAAGGAGGAGAATGGTGGTGGTGGGGAGGATGAAGAAGAGGAGAAGGAGGAGAGGGAGGGGGAGGAGAGGGAAGAGGAGGGGGAAGAGGAAGAAGAAGGAGGAGGAGAAGGAAAAGGAGGAGGAGGAGGGAGAGAAGAAGAAGAAGAAGAAGAAGAAGAAGAAGAAGAAGAAGAAGAAGAAGAAGAAGAAGAAGAAGAAGAAGAAGAAGAAGAAGAAGAAACAGCAGCAGCAGCAGAAGCAGAAGTGCAGCAGCAGCAGCAGAAGCAGAAGCAGTTGCCATGGTCACCATGGCCTCCAAGATGTAAGCCATCTCCCTACCCCACCAATTCTTCTCTTCCCTTTCTCTTACCCCACTCTCCCCTTTCTCTAGAATACCCATGTAACACCCTTCAATTATCTTTCACTATTTCTGCACTCTACAGTGTGACACCTGTGACATGTGACAACAGACTCCAAACTTGGTGGCTTTGTTCTTCCAGTGTGTGTGCTGCTTGGTGCCCAAATCTCACGGGTGTGTGTCACTTGCAGAAATCACTTTGACTGATATGTTTTCCCAATGTAAGGCTGATTGCTCTCTGAATTCCCCAGAGATGGGAATTTTAAGAAGTAATGATTGTACTCTACGCGAACAACCCGGTGTACTCACTGTGACGGCAGAGTGCAAACCACTCCTTACTCAGAACGTTCTAAATCAACAGTTTGGGTTTCACAGTAACTGAGCTTAGATTCACTCTAAAGCAGGTTTGTCACTCCCCGAATAAAATTCCAAAGTGAGGTAGAAGTGAGTGGGAGAGAGCTGGCTCGAGCCACATGCCACAACTCCGGGGCAGCATCTCAGCAGCAAAGAGGGAAGGAATGGTGGATTTTGGTAGAAAACAAGATTTGGGGCTGCAATAGGTGAAACCCTGGGGATGCTGGTTTGAAGGATGCATATGTCATCCAGTGAGGATGGACTGTGACTGGTGTGTATGTGTATGTGTGTCCCCGCGCGTGTATGCGCGTGTGTGTATGCATGTGTGTGCGCGTGCGTGCGTGTGTGTGCGTGTGCATGTGTGTGTGCATGTGTGTGTGTGTGCTAGTCCATAGCAGGGGTCCTCCTCTTTGGCCCTCTACATTATTTATTGAGGCAGGGTCCCTCACTGAACCTGATGTTCACCAATTCACCTAGCCTGATTGGCCAGCAAGCTCCAGGGACCCTTTTCACTTCAGTGCTGGGGATAGAGGTGTGCATCACCGTACCCAGCTTTTATGTGGGTGCTGGAGATGTGAACTAAGGTCTTTCTGTTTTTCCAGAAAGCCCTTTATGCACAGAACATCTGCTAAACTCCACCTCTCTCTGTGCCCTCGCCCTCTTCTTACCTAGAATACTAGGCTTTATTGGCATTTAGTATGGAATCTGAACTTGGCGGTCTCTCCTCCTGATTGGAAAAATGAAAGCTCATCCATCTATATGCTTAGCAAAGTTGTTCATCCAACCTGGAGGCTGAGAGCTACGTCTTGGAACTTTCCTCCGAGCAAAGTCAAGGTTAGTGTCAAAGTTTCCATAAGCTTTAAAGCCCTTCTAAGTGGAAATAAAGATGTTGGTCTGGACAGACTCTTACAAACCTAAAGCTGGAGAAGTCAGAGGAAACCTGGCTCAGTCCTGATGACTATTAGGCTCGGTCCTCATTACCATCACGGGTGGGTTCTGGGAAGGATGGGCTTTCATCTCAGGACCTGGTGCTCAGGCTGGTTTCTGGAGGCCTCCACAATGACAAGAGCCAGGAAGAAACTGGGTGGAGATGGTTGAGAGAAAGAATCTTTGGCAGTACATGGCTAATGAACAGACGTCGTGACTAAAACCCCCAAATGCCCAGGGCCACCCTGTGGTTGCCCAAATTTGCCATGGTGTGGTGTGACCTCTGCCTTTGGATTTTCTGGCATGCAATGCCAGGAGGGAAACACTTGCACTGTGTCAGAGATGGGGTCTTCATTTCACAGAAAGCATTTTCTGGCTTGGTATCACTGACTATGACTATGGTTCCTACCCATGTGTTTCCTCTGTCCTTGTGTCTGCTGAGCTGAGTGGAAATGACCCGCAGAATCTTCAAGGCATCCTCCCAAACCAGAGGGGATGGCTGGCCACATCCCACACCCTTGGCCAACTTGAGCATCTCCTTACCAAGCATTGCCTGAGCAGACTACTACAGAGGAAACTTTTAAAACAACTTTTGTGGGATCCTATGCTGTCAGCCAAGCAACTGACAACTAGGCAGGAAACCTCTGACTTGAAGTGGGAGTGAGGAGGAGAGATGTTTTGGGGTGCCATTATCCCCATCGTCCTATGTGGCTGTTCTAAAATGTACATCTGAGAATGTAAGTGGTACCAGAAGATCATCTCTCTAACCCTACACTGTACAAAACTGAATGGAGGGGTGACCTGCACATCCAGAGGGTTCCCAGCCCCATGCATCAAGGGTCACCATAGGCAGGGTCATAGAGCATGTGCCAAGGACCAGGAGTCTGACACCTGCTGAATGGCTTCATTCAATGATAAAGCTGTCTGCTGAGTAGTGATCCCCACAGATAGGAGGGCTTTCCAAGGCCACAGTGAAGATCTCCCAGTATGTGTTTCCAAGTAGCCTGACCCAAGCTCAGTGCTCAGGGGTCGTAGGTCAGGAAGTTGCTTCTAAGCTGCTGCAGTTGCCAGGAGATGGGGACTGGAAAGAGGAGATAATGGGCTAGGGGGAGTATCCTCATAGCCCCACTTTCCCACCAGGGTCAACTCTGGTCACTTGTGGCCACCTCTACTTAAAGCCAATAATCCTGACTATCCTCCTTTCCTTAACTGAACACCCACTTAGCATGCCCCATCCCCACCCCCACTCTGGCTGCCCCCACCCTACCTGGGCAACTGTGGCAACTGGTAGCTACGTATCTGCCTCCAAACAGGAGACATCAGGGCACTAATTTCAACACTTTAAGTAAAAAAGAGTGTCCCGTCTAGTGACCACCAACACATTAACTGTTCACTCTGCAGAAAGGTCACACATTTGGTCAAAGATCTTCTGAGCATCTAAGAAAGGCCCATCCCAACACAGAGGACAGGAAGGAGCTGGGTTCCATGTGAGCCTCCTCCATGAATGAGTTCAGATCCTCCTTTCTAACGCCAATCCCTGTGTGATCATGAAATAGTTGCTCAACCTCCCTGAACCTTATTGTATGCATTTATAAAATGAGGTGAGCCAGGGGCTTTATCGTGGTTGGCAGAAGCAGGTACAGACATGAGTGTCAGGGCTGTTTGCTTACAGGGGGTTCTTCTCTTCACAGTCTCTAAATGTGAGTCCTCTTTGCCTGGGAGTTTCTGATCAGGATGGGGGAGAAAGGGGAATGCGTGTGGAGGGAACCCAGTGACCAGGAGCCAAGCCCAGCTCACTGGTGGCAGTGATAGCTGACATTGCCCGTCTGATGAGAGGGCCCCTCCGAGGAGGCTGATCCTCCTTTAGAGAGTACCATGATGGACTCTGCTGGCCCACCCCGCACTTCAGAAGATGTGTTACTGCCCAAAAGTACAAAATAAGCAAAGTGCAGCAACTGAACACTATTTTTATCTCTGAACAGCGGCTGTTCTCAAGCCCCAGGCAGAGCTGCTGCGTCAGGGCCCAAGGCAGGGAGATGTTTCTGCAGAGTGTGGGGCAGCTTGAATACCAATGGGGTTGCTGGAGCTGAGTTACCAGCCTTCAAGGGCTTACAGGGGACCTGACCCAGGAGAGGGCACTGAGCAGGGCTGTCCCTGGCTGCCCTAGGGACAGAGACTCAGCCCCACACCCAACTGCTCCAGGGGACAGACTTGTCTCATCTCTGCCAGGCTCAGGATTTTTCCAGAGCCTCTTTTCCTTAACTGCGCATACCCTCCAGCTCCGAGCCAGGACCTATGACATCTGGGCTCCTTCTGTAACTGCCAGTGCTCCACTTATTCTACCAAACGCCAGAATCATTGTGATGTGGTAGACAGTGGGCATCAATTTTGTTTCGTAAAGGTGTGGTCGGAGGGACCAGGAGACAACCATAAACTGCACAGACGAGCCTCTCTTCCCCAGGGAACTTCAGTTGTGCAGGGAGACAGATGTGCCAGGTACCATGAGTGATAGACATGAGAAGAGAGTGAGCAGGGCATAGGGCAGGAGGATGCTGTGGTTTTTAAAAGTGGTCAAGGCCAAGTCCTTGGATGGACAGCATGAGGCTTAAGCAAAGACTCACAGGGTTAATGACCTGGCTGTGTGGATATGGAGGGCAAAACACATTTCAGAGAGAAGGCAGTGTTAAGGCCCCAGGGTGAGACTGTGTCAGGCAAGCCAATGAGGTGGGGGTAGAAGAGATGCATTCATGGATTAGGACAAGGGGAAATGGGGAAATCACATCGGACCCTTCTAGAACTAGGGCTCTCAGCAGAAGAATCTTTGTCCCTATTCAGGAGCCATGTCTGGAGTGACTGCCTTTGTCACCGTTGGAGAGAGAAACACAGCCAGTGCCCAGAGAACAGACTAGAGTGAGTGCTTTAACCTGGCTGGTGGATGCAGCCACAGGCAAGAGGGTCGGGGGGATGTTCCCCTGAGCCGGGAGAATGGCCAGCTTCACAGGACAGTGAGTATGGGCACGGACCATGGTGAGAACAGCAGCACTGGGGAGCATGCTGGGATTGTTGGTTGAGCAGATGAACCTGTTGTGCTTAAACCAGAAGCAAAAGGTGGTGAACCAGGAGGCAACTCAAGTCCTGTGGAACTTGTTCATCTATGAACAGAGTTAAGGGGGAGGAAAACAGGCTTCCCTCCCCAAGAGGAACACCCCACTCTGAAATGTACTACTTCACGTGGAACCACGAAGCGTGCCAGTTGTCTCTTGTCTGCGTGATAGCAGAAGTCACTTCTTGGAAAGCTGGCTGTGCTTTCATGGGAGGAGACTAGGGAGCTTACAGGGGACAGAGCCAAATGGAGGCACAGTGAGTAACAAGGCCTGGGGGTGCGGCACCCTGGGACAGCATACTGTTCTCCTTTATTTTCCCATGTGACAAGCGGGGGAGGGATGGGACCCTGCATGTGCTTTCCTGGGTAGCTTCACTAACCTCCAAACCCTAGAACCCTCCAGCCTTGCCTCACCTTCCCACGGGTGATGAAGGAGATGAGGATAGGTCCCCATCCCTGCCTCTGTTTGTAAATGATCAGAGGCTAATTTATTAGCCCCAGCCCCATGAGGATGTAAATTAGATGCACCATATGCAAGCTACCAATATTACACCTTGAGGTGGGTCCTCATTGGCAGCAGCGGCTGGGGTGCCAACAGCCTCAGCTCAGGGTCCTACGGATGACCGTTTCACATCAAAACAGAGGATGCTCTCTGGGGATGACGGCCTCTTTTCTCCAAGTCAAGAACCAATCCATCATCCCTAGCATTCAGAATCCATAGGGAACTGGGAGATGATCAAGGACAGAGGTCATGTTCTGCAGCCTGGAAACAAACCCGGGCATAGAACCCCATTCCCTTTGCACACTGGCAACATGGAGTTGCCTTGTCTCCACACTTCGGTTTCCTTATCAGTAGAATCAGCTCAAACACATGTCCTATGCTCTAGTCACAGGAGCCTTGACTGAGGTCTCTGACTCAGCATGTAGAATCAAGCCCTGTGACTCCCAGCAATTCAGCCCTCCCCCCTGCACGGTCCCTCACCCCCATATGTGACACCAACCATTCCCCATGTGGTTGTCTATGGCCCTAAGTTCACGCTACATGAATCTAGGTATTTCTTCGGTTGGTGATCTGGTTCCCTGCTGGAGAAGTTTGGCAAGAGGAGCATTAAGGGATGTGCCAATCACCCATTTCTTGTGCTAAGGACAGAGAGAGGAGGCAAGGTGAGCCTTGACCACCCAGGTGGGATCCTGTCATGTAACAGGTCACCACCATGTCCAACCATTCAGCATATTTGAGCTAGAAGAGCAGTCACCAGAGCAGGGTAGAGGACTAAGACAGACCTCCCTCCTCCCCAAGTGACAGCCAAATTCCCACCCAGCCCTGCCCACCCATGACTCTGCTTGTAAGAGTTCACAGAGCAAACCTCCAAACTCCACTGACTTTAACACTGTGGCTGTTTTAATCACTGCTGTGCTGCAGAGAGGAGCTCAAATCGCCCTCTATGAATTGCCAGTGTCCCCTGCACCTTGTGGCGCCCTGATGGAGGTCTCTGTATGGCAAGGCACACTGTACCATGGAAACCTCCTTGACAGGGTACAGAGAAAGAGGGTTGGGCTCATTCCCCACAGGCACTGAATACGGACCCCCTCCCCGCCCCGCCCCAGGAGGTTTCCCTGGCTGCCAAATGACAGGCAGGGCTTAGCAAAAGTGGCCAGGAAAGTCCATTGACTGTGACCTAAGATCTTTAAAAAGCTAAAGAAAGACCAGCCACAGGAAAGCCTACCCCCAACCCCCACCAACACACACACATCCTCTTGGATTGACCTTTTCAGCCCCATTTCAAAACTGGTCCCAGGCAGCAGGGATGGAATCTGGATGCCCTGTCTGTTAATGAGATGAGATTGAAGTTCAAATACACACTGTGGGGAGTCTGGTAGGAAAATACCAGATGACAGGAGGAGAGTCCTGGCACCAGATGATAAGAGGTGGGGGTATGGGGTGGGGGAACCTGTCACTAGAGCTATGTCTATCATGTCAGGAGGAACCTGCAGAAGGGAGAAGACAGTGACATTGACCTTGTGTTGCCAGGCAAGTGTTTTAGCTTTGAGAGGCATTTCCAGTGTTCCCAACAAATGTTCCTCAGTTGTGCAGATGCCTGGGGGCTGGGCATTTTGTCTCCCTGTGCACAAGCACTGAAGCAAAAGATAGGTATGGGTGGCAGGCTGTTAGAACAGAGCTCTTCATGGCACAGGACTGGAGACACTGCAGCCTCGTGGGCAGTGAGCTGGTTAAATAAAGGAAACCATGCAAACGAGTGTGGGAAACAATGCAGCTGTTAAAAAAAAAAGAGGTGTTTGGCTGTGTGCAATAGCAGGAAGATCAGAATATAAGTGAGAATTTGCGTGGTAAGAGCAAGATGCATTACAGCCAATGTAGTTCCCATTACCAGTAATGAGGACTAGACAGATGTGTAGCCTAGAACTCTCCCAGGATCAAACTAAGATTGCCTCTCACTAGCTGTGTGGCTTTGGGGAATTTAACTTATTACTCTGGGATTTACCTTCTTCATTTACTTCCTGACTCTCATACTCTGCTTCCTGCCTCTCACAATCTCCTTCCTGCCTCTCTCACACACTGCTTCCTGCCTCTCACACTCTGCTTCCTGTCTCTCACATACTGCTTCCTCCCTCTCACACTCTGCTTCCACCCTCTCAGACACTGCTTCCTGTCTCTCACACACTCTGCTTCCTGCCTCTCAGACTCTGCCTCTCACATTCTGCTTTCTGCCTCATACACTCTGCTTCCTGCCTCTCACACTCTGCTTCCTGCCTCTCACACTCTGCTTCCTGTCTCTCACATACTCAGCTTCCTCCCTCTCACACTGCTTACTGCCTCTCACACTCTGCTTCCTCCCTCTCACACACTGCTTCCTCTCTCTCACACACTCTGCTTCCTGCCTCTCACACTCTGCTTTCTGCCTCTCACACTCTGCTTCCTCCCTCTCACACTCTGCTTCCTGTCTCTTACACACTGCTTCCTGTCTCAAACACTGTTTCCTGTCTCTCATCTACTGCTTCCTGTCTCTCACACACTGCTTCCTGTCTCTCACACACTGCTTCAGGTCTCTCACACTCTGCTTCCTGTCTCATACACTGCTTCCTGTCTCTCACATACTGCTTCCTGTCTCTCACACACTGCTTCTTGTCTGTCCACACATGTACATATTCCTACATTGGGAAACTGCTCAAGTTTCCCAATGGTCATGCTTCTAATATTCTGAATCCATGGGCCTAAATAAACCTTCTACAGATTGTGGCTGATAAGCTCAATCATATCTGATAAAATCTTACCCATAGTATTTATTTATTTTTTCACTAGGGATAATTTTAATTGAAGCATTTTTCCTGTATTGGTGCTAATGGAAACTTGGTGTGTAGTGCAGTTTTGAAGCACTCGGGTCAGCAGCATAGGAGCAGGGAAGACTGTCACCGACCGTACAGCGGTGGAGCCTGAATGGGATGATGCAACACTGGACCCCACGAGGTCAGAGCTGAGCCATGTGTTTAGTTTCTCGGATCCAGACCTTCTTAGTCATGTTGTGGTGTGTGTGTGTGTGTGTGTGTGTGTGTGTGTGTGTGTATTTGTGTGTGTGTGTGTGTGAACCTAGAAGTTTCAGGGGAAAATAATAGACAATTATTGCTGCCACTGAAAAGGAAAGTTGGATTGCTCACCCAATTCCCCAGTAGCTGGAAGAGGCTGGGAAGGTGGGATTGGCCTGTGGCCTGGAATGATGGGAAGAGAGAGAGGAAATACAGAGGGGTAGTGTTCAATACACATTAAGAGGAGGAAGCAGGAAGCAGAGATGGGGACACAGGGCAGTGGGAACTGAAGGGGAGAGCGACCATCTGCCACGGTGATCAACACAGGCCAGCTAGCTCCTTCCCTGTCTACTTCTCTTCCTTTCCCTTTTTTCCTTCCCCTCCCTGGTCTTCCCCCTCCGGTCTCGTCCCAACTCATCCCTACTCTTCTCTCCCCTCCTCTCCCTCCCTTCCTTCTCTTTCTCCCTGCTCCGCTGAGACCACAGCCAGAGCAAGTTGGGAATCACTGCACTTCTGTGTCCTCAAGACACAAGCAATGGTTCATGGGGGAGGAAATTTGAAGAGCCAGTCACTGGGGCTACAATCTTGACTCAAATCAACTGTGCCAGCTGTTCTAGATTTTTGCACCACATGTCTGCATTTGCAAACCAGTTGTGTCCAGGATCTCAGCACTTCCGAAGCTGAGGCCTATCTTATGAACAGAGCACACACGGTGGTTAACAATTCACATATGTGCAGAGTCAGTTACCTGGCCAGCACCCAGGATGCAGTAACAATATAGTAGTAATAAACTATAAATAAAGTGTGTGTGTGTGTGCGTGTGCATGCATGTGTGTGAGTGTGTGTGTGTGTCTACCCACAAGCCACAAGTACCTGGGGATCAGTCACTGGCATGTGTCCCAAAAGGGTTTCTCTTGTTTCAGGCCTCTCCTTTTTACTATCTCTACTTCCTGGTTGACAGGAGGTAAGCAGAGTTCCTCCTCTCTTGGGGAATATTATTTTCAGGTGTGTTACTTTTGTTTACACTGCATTTGTTTAACTCTGTGAAGCTGTGATTCTTTGCCTGTCTAAAACACCTGATGGTCTAATAAAGAGCTAAAACTAATAGCGAGGCAGGAGCAAGGATAGATGGGGCTGACAGGCAGACAGTATAAACAGAAGGAGAAATGAGGAAGAGGAGGAGGACATCAGGGGCCAGCCACCCAGTTACACAGCAAGCTACGGAGAAAGAAGTAAAGAAGGTACACAGATATAAGAAAGATAACAGTCCAGAGCGGAAAGGTAGAAGAGATAAAATAAGATTAAAAAAAAAAAGCTGGCTACAAACAAGCTAAGTTAAAGCCAGGCATTGATAACTAAGAATAAACCTCAGTATGTGACTTATTTGGGAGCTGGGTGGTGGACCCCCCCAGATTAGCAAAAGAGTAAAACATCACACAATACTCCTCCATGTCCTTCCTCCACAGTATCTCCCCATGGGCCTAAAAGCATGGAGGTAGCCAGCTGTGAACTGAGCCCTTGGAATCTGTGAGCCAAGATAAACCCTCCTTCCTCTTGGTTCTTGTCTCTGGGACAAAAGGGGACTAATGCACAAGCGCATGCATATATGCAGTTGCCCCTCAGTCTCTGCAGATTGGCTGCAAGAGCCATAGATGCCAACTGACTAATGTGTAAATGCATGTTCACACACACATGTGTACACAGCATGCACACATATACTAACACACATCTATGCATGCATATATGCAGTTGCCCCTCAGTCTCTGCAGACTGGCTGCAAGGGCCCTAGATGCAAACTGACTAATGTATAAATGCATGTTCACACACACATGTACACACACATATTAACACACATAAATGCATACATTCATAGATGCAGCTGCTCTTCAGTCTCGATGAACTAGCTGCAAGGGCCCT
Organism: Ondatra zibethicus; assembly: GCA_004026605.1. Lineage (NCBI taxonomy): Eukaryota > Metazoa > Chordata > Mammalia > Rodentia > Cricetidae > Ondatra > Ondatra zibethicus. The sequence continues at coordinate 14,718 of PVIU01007888.1, read as the reverse complement.
CATATGCAAACTAATATGCAAATGCATGTTCACACACATGTGTACATATGCATACATGCACAGTACCTCCTCAGTCCCTGAGGACTAGCTGCAAGGGCCCTAGATGCAAACTGACTAATGTGCAAATGCATGTTCACACACACACATGTGCACACATGCATGCACATACACTAACACACATGCATGCATGTACAGTAGCTCCTCAGTCTCTGGGACTGGCTACAAGATCCTGCAGATAGCAAACTCACATGCTCCAGTCCTTTCTATGTGCTGCACATGCAAAGTGGGCTAGTAATTTTCTATTTCTGGGACGGGGCTGGTGAGATGGATGGGGGTTAAGAGCACTTACTGCTCTTGCAGAGGCCACTAGTTCAGGTCCCAGTAACCATGCTGCAGGACTCACAACTGCTTGCAATCCTAGCTCCAGGGGATATGACAAGTCTTCTGGCCTCTGAGAACATCCGAACTAATGTGCATATAACATTGACATATAATTAGAATAAAAATAAATCATATTTCTGGGACAAAACACCTGAAAGAAAAAAAAAAACATACTGGAGGGGAAGCTTGTATTGGCTCACAATTTCAGAAAGACTTCAATCTGGTTTGTCAGGGAAGGTGTGGTGTTACAGCTCCATCTAACCCTGGTGATAGAAACATGGTACAGGCGTGGAGGCAGAGGGCCTGGGTCCCCAGCAGAAGCAGGAAGAACCCTCAGAGGCAACTCCTAGCATTCCTTCCTGCTAGAGCCCACAGCCTCCTAAAATAGGGCCACCTGCTGGGGACAAAAGTGAACACCACAGACTTGAGCATCCCTCACAGTCACCTTCCCACACACTTCTATCATCTTTGAATTACTTAGAATATCTAAATGCAAATGCCGTGTAAGTAGCTACCATCATCCCCAACATGATAGGGAATGACCACAGAGAAAGAAGTCTGCAGATACTAACTACCAACACACCTCCCTCAAATGTCAATGGGCAGCTGTTACATCTGTGGACTGGAAACTTCAGATACAGGCTGTGTGCCTGCATACACACACACACACACCTCTGCACGTAGATGAGTAGCTCGCTAGGACGTTTTGGAGCTGGAGCGACAGCTCAGTGGTTAAAAGTTTAGTTGTCACCCAGTGCTCTCAGGTTCAGTCCCAGCACCCACATCTGGCAGCTCATAGCATTCCATACCTCTAGTTTAGGGGGGACCTGATGCCCTTTTCTGGATTCTGCAAGCATCTGCACTCATGTGTGCAAACCCACACATTTACACATAATTAAAAATAAATTATTTTGAAAGCAAGGTTTACTCTCATGATCTCACACTGGAACCAGGGACAAAGACATTAACCACAGAATGAGAGGTCATTGGTCAGCTTCAGGTGTAGTTTCTTGGGTGCTGTCTACCTATTTTTGGAGATAGGGTCTCTCATTAACCCGCAGCTCACTAAGTGTGCTAGGAAGCCCCGGGGATCTGCCTCTTTCCACTTCCTAGTGCTGGGATTACAAACATATATACCATGCCTGACGTTTTCTGTGTGAACAGAAACACTTGAAATTTAGATTGGACAGGGAGGAGTGTGAAGAGACTGGAATGTGTTTGTCTCATCTCTGATAATTTCCACAGGTAGCTGGTGTGTCTCACTGGCCCTAAACCTGCGGTTTAAAAGTGCCACCTGTCAACAATGCGGCATACGTACAGGTAAGATCCTCCCCACCCCCCGGAAACCATATGGATTGAGATTCAAGCAGCAGAATCAACTCGGGCACAGTCAGAGGTGTCTTTGTCCTTGGTAATAAAGCCACATGGGAAAGTGAGTGTCTGTACAACGTACTCTTAAAGCATTCAAGATAAATGTTTATGGATTTTTTTCTTCTTCTTTGAACAGGATCTCGCTATGACACCTAGGCTACCCTGGCACTGGGTGTTGTGTGCCTCCCAGCGCTGGAATGATAGGCCTGTGGCACTGTGTTCCACTTTAAGAGCATGAGCTAGTGCTGCGCAGTCGAAGTGCACGCAGGGTAAGGATGCTATGGATGCAGCTGGTAAAATCTGCACTGTGGCCCGTGAAGCACACTCACAAGAAGCAGGCAGGGTGACACCTGGAGTGGCATTTCATTTGCATTTTAATAAAGAAAGCTTACCTGGAGATCAGAGAGTAACACAGCCGCATCGGTCAGCCTTACAGCCCAGGCAGTGGTGACACGCACCTTTAATCCCAGGAGCCACACTAGTTTGCCATAGAAACCGGGCAATAGAGGTGCACACCCTTAATCCCCGTACTAGAGAGGAGACAGCTCTCACACACAGTTTCATTCTGAGATTCCTAGAGGCAGGATCACCATTTCAAATTGAGGTAGAGGTAAGAACCAGCGGCTGGCTCTTTTGCTTTCCTGACCTTCAGGTTGAATCCCAATTTCTGTCTCTGGGTTCTTATTAATCGAGCTACAGACAGTTGGCTGGTGGGAAAGAATGAGTAAATGACCCAAACAAAGTATGGCTACCTCACCTAAATGTGTGTGCGGGGCCAGTCCTTGTTTTCCTAATTCCTCCAATGACTCTCAATAACTCACTTGTACCAAGGAGGGATACAGAGTTTGAATTCATCCCCGTTCCCCACATTAGGAATCCCTTTGGGTGGGCTGAACTTGTCAGTTTAGAAGGTTTGGTATTCCCAGACTAGGAGTCAAGGTCATGAGTCATGTGAGGACAAATGCACAGCCTCAAGTTTAACTACCTACGATGTCTCTCTGGATGATGGCCTGGGCTTAGTACACAAGAACACAGTTATAAAGTGAAGAGATTTATTTTGAGTCTTGTCTAGCCTGAGGTCAGTAAGCTGCATCTACTGCTAACCTTCTTGCAGGCTGCATTCCGTGGAGACACAGAGCATAAGATGGGAGTGCATGAGAGACAGCCAAACTGGGTTTTGCAAAAGATTGTCTTGAGACAACTTGCTAACCTAGAAGGCGCTTGGATGGACTGATGCACTCACAAAGGCAGAACACTAACCAATTCTTTGCACCTCTTTTATTTTATTTATTGTTTTCTAGAATTGAGGGTTGTTGAATTTAGATCTTCCATACACCAGGCAAGGACAGGAAATCCACCACTGAGCTATATGCCCAGCGATTTATTTTTGCTTTTTATTTTGGGACAGAGTTTTAACAAGTTGTCCAAGCAACCTTTAACGTTTTAAGCACTCCTCCCCCTCGGTCTCCTAAGAGACCAGTGGCTACACACCGGCAGCTCACGCTCACTAGTTCTGTCCAGTGCATTAAATCCCAGCACCATGGAGGAGATGGACAACAGCACAGCAGTTACAGTGAGCAGCAGACTGGAGTTGTGTTTGCAGCGCCTCCAGGGCCACAGAATACCTTCTTCCTCAACAGAGCTTCGAGGATGAAATGGGCCTCACTGACGGGGACCAGACTCTGGTTTCTAGAAAACTTTTCTCTCAGATCACAAGCAACAGGGCATGAGAGCAGAACGGTAAACAGGGTGGGTCCCAGTTCCAAGTCCCATTCTCCCAGTGTCCAGGAATCACAGGAGGAAGGTTTTGGGTCTACTTCTAAATGGGCTGTGACCAATTCTCTCTTTCCTCTGGCCCTGAGCAAGGCTCACCAAGAGGAGGCCATCTACTGCGAACAGCAGTGTCCCTTGGGGCACACAGAGGAAGAACACCTTACACGGGGACAAGTTCAACTGCTTCGTCCCTACACCCGCCCTCCCCACCCCCATTTACAATTGGGATTTACTTTCAAGATAACTCACGAATGCATCCTACCATTGGAAAAGGAGCACTGGAGAAGCAGGAACGCAGCGCTTCTGTGTTCAGATTAGGATGATTTCAGTGTGCTGGGGAGCCCGGGTGTGGCTTTGCAGTAGGCAGTCTGCTAGATAGTAGTTGCTTTCCTTGCTGTGACAAGATGCCTGACGAGAGCGAGGTGAAGAGGGAAAGATTTTTTTTCTGGCTCACAGTTTGAGGGTACAAAGGCAGCATTGAGAGGTGCTGATGACACGGTTTCCACACTCAGAAATAAAAGACGGAGGGATGCAATGTTCAACTTCCTTTTTATAAAAATGCTGTGCAGGTCTCCAATCCACAGGACAGTCCTGCCCACATACAGGGTGTGTCCTCTCCTGTCAGATAAATCCTTTCTGAAACACCCTCATGGACACAGAGAACGTTTCTACACTGATGCTAAGATTAGTTAAGCCGACCACGAAGACTGACTATCATAAATAATATGTACAAGACCTTGGGTTCTCAGTATAATAAAATGACGAGAGAAAAAAAGAGGAAAGAAAGGGAGGAGGGGAGATGGAGAAATGAAGGGAGGGAGGGAAGGATAGAGGGAGAGAAGGAGGGAAGGGAAGGGAAGAGGAGGGAAGGGGAAGGAGAGAAGAGAAGAAGGGGTTGGGGAGGGGGAAAAAGTCAAGAGAAAAAATACAAGCGCAATTGAAGCAGGAATGTTGAAATAAAAAAACTCAAGCATAATTTCCACTCTACACATCGACTTCTAAACCTAAAATTTTCAACAATACTCAACTCCTCTGAAGGGTCACATTTCTATATATTTAGTAGATATAGGCCTGAAACCCAGAACAGGAAGAAGTTTTAAAAACTCTTTTTTATAACCATTCTTGGAAACCCACAAGTTATCTCACTTAAAGACAAAAGCCCTTTGATCAAATAGAAAATTGTTTCCAATCCCTGAAAATACAGCTTTGTGGAAATGTTAGATTTCCATCCCTGTAATGTAAGAACATTCATGAAACCAGAAAGGTATTAGAGACATTAATCCCAGGATCTAACTATAGAGAGCAAGGGTCAGAGAGGGAAATGAAATCTCATCACACACCTAGAGTGAATCACCGCTGAACCTTGACCCTGGGTGCTGGGTCTCTTGGGAGTTAGGTGTCTGTGGTCACTGACTTGCATTGCCTGAAATACATGGCTTGGTGCCAGGAACCTGCAATCAAACTTGTAGTTTTAATGCTGCATTCACCACAAGTCAGAACTGTAACACCAGGGGGCTTCTCATGTTCGTTATAGTAGTCATCTCGATTTTATTTATACTTTTCAGTGAAATTATTTAAATCACACATGCTCAGGTACAGAGATCTGATCCTAGAGAGTCTCTGTGGCAGAAAGAGAGCTTGCACTCAGTGCCTGCCTTTTTGACGCCAGCAACATCCTGGAACAAGACGGCCTGTCAATACATCTTTCATAAGGGCTCTTCCGCACAGTGCGGTGGAAAGTCCTTCCAATGGTTCCAGCCCGCTTTCAACTTTACCCTGAATAAAGGGAGGGATTGATTAGGGCTTGGAAGGCCTCCACATTCAGGAGCCTTATGCACCCTGGGAGGCAGAGCTTCAGACGGAATTCAATGGGGGCAATAGATCCTGCAGAAAAGACCTGAGGAGAATGGAACCCACGGGCAATGAAAGACAGGGATGGGGCTGTCTAGACCCAGATGCCTCTTTGCTCACAACAGTCAGATAGAGATATGTGCCCTTGAGTGAATGGGTAATGGCAGCTAAGCCCTCTTCTAGGGCGGAATGCAGCCTCAGTGCATCCATTAGCCAATCAGTTGTCATTGCTTAAGTGTTTACAGTGGGCCAGGCAGCACACTAGAGACACAAATGCTCTGAGTACTTGGGGTTCAAAAAGACATTCTGATCCTCCAGACACATCTACACTCACAACTCCAGTGTCCTGGACCCAAAAGCCCTCAGCCGCCTAGAGGCCACGAAGTCAGCAATCAGTTTAAGAGTTGTGACAGATTAATTCTCAATCCTGAGCAACAACTTCTCCATAAGGGCCTGAACGTAAGGGCTTTCTGCCGGAGCAGGGCTGAGATGGCAGTGCCACTCACCGGGTGAAACTGGAAATATCTGGAGACATCGTTGATTGCCACAAAGACCAGAGTTGGGGACAGAGGGACGCTATGGCATCTGGTGGGCAGAAGTCAGAGATGCTGCTAAACACCCACAGCACAAGTCATTCTCCTTCCTTCTCACCCCAAAGACTGGTCCAGAACAGAGCCAGAGATAACAGTCTGAGCCTTGAAGGTGGCTAGACATAACCGGTGATGGTGATGATGCAAACTCCAGCAACAGGCAGAGGACAAGACTGGAAAAAGGAGTATCCCTTCTTCTTTATAACTGTCCACTCCTCTTATCCTTTAAGGCATAAGCTCTCAACCCGTGGGCTGCAACCCCTGTGGGTTTGAACAACCCTTCTTCCAAAGGGATTGCGTATCAGATATCCTGCATAGCAGATATTTACATTAGGATTCATAACAGCGTCAAAATTACAGTTATGGAGTAGCAACAAAATAATTGTATGGTTGGGGGGATCACAACACGCGGAACTGCATCCGGGGTCGCAGCATCAGGAAGGTTGAGAACCACTGCTGTAAAGGATGAAGGGCTCTGGAGAGCTGTAGCTTCTCCTTCCCTCCCTGGAAAACGGCCAGTGTGCAAATATACAGTTCACCGTTCCATCTCTGCTCAAAGACTGCTGCAAACCCCGGCTTCTGTTGCACTGCCCAGGCTTCTGAACTTAAAGGACACCCTGTTTTCCAGGACCCAGTTTCCACCTGGAGACAGATGGGATCAGAAAACTGAATCAGACCAGCCATGAGGACAGAAATCAGGACTCCCACTAGGGCCTGGCATACAACTGCTGAATCCATGAGCTTTAGTTCTATCTGTAAGGAAAAGACACCCCTCTCCTCCGCTGTCATTTGCACCAGAAATAAAGGAGCGGCAGTGGCTGCTGTCAGTCCGGGTTGATGGAGGTGAAAGGTCATTAGATGAACACTAATGTGAAGGAAAGGATAGAGGAAAGCAAATGTCCAAGGGCGGCCTAGTGCATGGACATACTTGTAGTGACAGGGGAGAGAAGCAGGCAGGAAGCTCGGGATCTGCACGTCTTTCCATTCCTTCTGACCCTCACCTTGTTTAACGCACTGGGCTGGGACACTGTGAGTTGTGTAATAGAAGGCTCACTAGCAACCCCATCTTTACCTACGTACAGTCACACTCTGACTCCATCCCCAGAGATGACAACCAAAAATGTCCCTTAACCGTGGTCCTAATGTTCCCACAGTAAGGGATAACCACTGCTCTGAAACGATGCTTCATGTACAAGGGGCCCCACTCAGCAGATCCTTGTTGGGAGAAAGAAGGTACAAGGAGGAATGGATCCAGCTTGAGCAGCCTCCAGCCCAGAAGAGTTGGCCCTCACCTTGCCTTTGTGGATTTGGGGGAAGCTTTCTGTGAAAGCTCATCAGCTTGGATTCCCTGAAACACATGCATTCCTAGGGTGTTCTGTTCGTGCTGTGCCTTGCTGAGAGAGGGAATTTTCTGAGAACCTATTTTCCAGGGCTTAAGAGTCCTTGTGGAGATTGCAGTAAACATCCTCACTACTGAGCGGTCTCTCCTGGTTCTGCCTTCAGGGGCCAACCACCAAAAGCACTCGGTGCTCCTATCCTGGGTGAGACATGGCGTCTGAGCATCGGGAGAGATGGAGTGAAGAAATGTGGGCTTGTGGCTCTGAGTTTACCGGTGGAGAAGTCCAGGCCTCTTGCATCTGAATCTTAGAGTGGAAAGATATGCAGGGACAAAGCAAAATGCACAGGCCACAGAAAGGTACCTAGCGATGGAGAGGTCATAGGGGATCCTGGGTGGCTGGCTTGGGAGGCTGAGACTAGAAACTTATCTTCCCTGTAAAAATAAAAGTAGGGCTCAGAGAGATGCTTTTGGTTAAGAGCACTTCTTGCTCTTATAGAGGACTCAAGTTCACTTTACAGCACCCAGTTTGGGCCACTAACAACAGCCTGTAACATCCAGGGGATGGAATGCAATCTTTTGGTATGGGTTTGGGGCATTCATGAATGATTAAAAATAAAAACAAAACCTTTTTAGAAGATGAAATTATAAGATGGAAACTTCTAGAACCTTCTATACAGAAATGAAGAACAATGGCATTTCTAAAGATCTCATTAATATTGTCTTCCTCCTCCTATCCCAGCTCTGCCCTGTTGTTGAGTCTGAAGGCTCTCTTGGGTCCACCCAATTCCCTCCAATCTGACTTAGACTCTCTTGATTTCCAGCATTCTCTTGGTCAGTCATCAGGTTCCCATTACACCCTCGTTATGAATGAGTCCTCTTCTTGACTATGCTTTTTTCCTTTAGTTTCAATGTCTCTTTCCCAGAGAAATGACTAGTGTCTGTCAAACCCTATAGCTATAGGCTCTGAGCCAGGCCAAGGTACTCCTTACACGCCTGTACCATGACTGGCAGTCTCCTGTAGATGCCACCTGAGGACACAGACGGCACTGCCTCACCCACTAGTGCCTTTCCCCTTTGTGATGGTTAATCTTGTCAACTTGACAGGCTCTAGAATTGGTTAGGATACACACATCGGAACACATCTGCAAGGGAGTTTCTAGGTTAGGCTAATTTGAGTGGGAAGACCCATCCTGAATGTGGGCAGCACCATTCCAAGGGCTGGAATCCCACACTAAATCAAAAGGGGAAAGTGGCCGAGCACCAAAGTACGCTAATCCCCGTTTCCTGACAGCAGAAGGGATGCGGCCAGTAGCTTCAGCTCCTGCTGCCATGACTTCCCCACCACACCCGGAAACCATGAGGCAAAATGAACCCTTCCCTTCTTAAGTTGATTTTGTGAAGTCCTTTGCCACAGCAATGGGAATGGTCACTAAAATGCCTCCTATTTACACTTAGCAAATACCTGAGGGACAGGTCAAGGCCAGAATGGGGAAGGGAAGGAAAGCCTCCTCTGCATTTAGACAAAACCCAACTTGTTCAGGGCCAGGTCACAGGGCTCCATTCCCAGCTTTAATCAGAGGGGCAAGTGGACTGCCTATCTCCACTCCCCTAATATGCATCACTCCCAAACATGATGGAGAAAGCCTGCCCTACCAAGCTTGAAGCTCCTCCTCTCTCCTGGCTAGTCACTGTGGCAGATCTACCAGGGTTCCTCAACAATCCGACATTGCAGAGCACATCTCTGTGGTGGTTTCAACTGAAGAACATGGGACATGGCTCCTGGATATGAAGAGGCCACAGGTCTCGCCTTATCCAGGGCTTGTAGAAATGAGGAGTCCATGCCTCGGGTTATCTACTTCAGAATCTACACTTCCTGCCTAAGGCATGACAGATGCTGGGTTGACATCCCTGGTCACTAACGCTCCAGGAGGGTCTGTCCCATGACAGAAGGAAAGATTCCACTCCATCCCATCCCATCTAGCAGGTCCACAGGCGGCAATAGAATTCATCTCTCTCTAGCTCAGTCACTATTGCAGTTCAAGTCTACAAGGTCTGTGAAGTCCTTTGGGGTCCCAGCAGTAGTCACAGGGCCCAGGGAAGCTTCCAGGAGAGGTCAGGTGGGGTTAGAAGGAAAAATAGGAGCCTGCCAGACACACCAAGTGAAAAGGATGGATACACTGAAGGCACCACACAACCAAGCACAACACAGAATAAGGCAGATACTGGGAAGGCACTGGTCAGTGCAGTGTGTCCTGCTGGGTGTGTGAGTGGGGATTAAAGAGGAGGGGACTACTGGGACAGAGAGGCTTGACTTGGAGGTCACAAGATACTGCTTTCTGCCAATGCACAAGATCCCCAGGGGCACTGCTCTATGAAGACCTGATTCAAGCCCTGTTTTCTCCCTTTCTCTTCCCATCATGTCACATACAAGGCAACACACACACACACACACACACATACACACACACACACACCTCATGCTAAGGACTTCATTGTATGAACATGTTTTCCTTTATTTATTTTCCTCAATAATTATAGTTTCACAGAAGAACACTATACAGAGTTCTAGGTCCCTCCAACTTTCCCCAGTGATAACATCTTATTTAGCCAAAGGGGTTGATAGTAACATCTGGCAATTAATATATGCTCAATAGCACAAGCTAGACCATAGGCTTCTGTGGTTCTCATCAGATTTATATGTACTGGTGCGTGTGCCATCATGTATAGCATGTGTAGCATGTGCAGCGTGTGTGGTCTCTGTGTGCAGGTGGACTTCATGATGTGTAGGGTATGTGTAGTGTGTGGGCCCCAATATGTGGAATGTGTGGTGTGTGTGACTTATGTAATATGTGTGACCTGTGTGGTATGTGTGTGTGTGGCATGTATGGTGTATGTAGTGCATGTGCCCTCATGTGTTATATGTGGCTTATATGTGATATGTGTGGCCTGTGCAGTGTGTGTTCTTTGTGTGCTCTAGTTAATCTTCACAAGGAACTAAAGCAGGACAGGGACAAAGAAACAAGCCCAGGGGCTGGGGAGGACAGAAACCCCGTTCCAGCAGTCTGATGGGAGTGACTCTATGGTGTTGCTTTTTCTAGAAAAGTCTAGTATAAACTCATGGGTCAGAGATGTTGTCCGGAGAACCTACCCTTCAGAAAGACTATAGGTGCTGCATGTTCAGGGCTTAAGTCATCCTCTGGGGACAGTTCCTGCTGGCCAAAACTGAACAAGGGAGCTGAGAGGGGGCATGCACCCCAACTCTGTCACAATTACCCAGCCCTGTCAGCCCTGGGTTCAAAGGCAGTCTGTCTGTACCCAGTACCTGGTCTTGTGATGCCCTTCAGACTGGCCTGGGATGCCTGCCAGCATCAAGATTTGACAAATATCTGCTGTTCTGAATCTCGCCCCTGCCTCAGAGCCCTGGCAAGCCCACAGAGGTCTGCTTATGAGGCAGGAAGGAGGCTGAGCTGCTCTGGCCTGGACCAAGAGCGACGCCCCTGACTGCTGGGGCTTCAGGAGATGGGAGGGGGGCGAAGACAGAGAGGAGACTGTCACACCACTAAACAAGGCCCCTCTCAAGGGCTCCAGCACTATTAAAGCTGCCTTTTGCCACCAGCTTTTATGATGTGTCTGGTTCCTTGGAAGAGGACGTCCCTATTACTTAAAACTGTGCAGAGGGGACCTGGGGAGTTGGCAATGCAAGTGTGAGGATCAGAGTTCAGATCCAAGATACCAAGTAAAGCTGGGCAGATATGGTGTCTGACTGTTCTCCCAGGCAGAGAGGGGAGAGGGGACCCATGCAGCAAGCTGGCTGGCCAGAATAGCTGAATCTGCCAGCTCTAGGTTAAGGGAGAAACCCTGACTCAATACATAAGGTGGAGAGTAACAGAGAAGGACACCTGATGTCCATTTCAGCGTCCACACACACAACTGACATATATAAACAAACATACACATGTACAGATATGTCACAACACACACATATCCACAGAAAAAAGAATGAAATGCCACAGAGATGCATCCATGTGCAGACAGGATGGCTCAGGCCCGGGCAGACAGCTTGGTTTCCAGCCAACGTGCTCAGACCAGTGAATTCTTTCCTCTGTCAGTGTGGTCTCCCCTTAGTCTGCTCCGGCTGCCATGGCATCTATTTGTATGATGCAGACAAAGGGGGTTTCCTTATATCAGGCCAAACAACAACAACAAAATCTAAACCATGAAAATAAAAATTTGAAAGGGCCTAGACTGTGTCTTCACCTTGAAAGGGTTAAATGCCATCAGGGTCCTCTGAGTCTCAGTTTCCCCAACTGCAGGGTGTGGCTCACATGGCAGGGATCTCCCAACTGTCTACTAGAGGGCTGCATGTAGGGGACGAAGCTTGTGGGGGCAGAGGAGGAGGGTCTGTATATTGTGTGTGTGGGGGGGGGTGGGTGAGTATGTTTCTGTGAGCATGTGTGTGTGGTATATGTGGTATTGTGTGTGCATGTGTAATGTATGTGTGATATGTGGGTGTGTGGTATGTTTGTGATTATATGTGTGAGAGGGTGAGTGCTTACATGTGTGTGCAGGACCACTGTCTGTGCTTGTATGTGGGGAGGGCTGCCCAGTGTCCCTGCTCTATCACTCTCAACCTTATTCTTTTGAGACAGGATCTCTCACTGAACCTGGAGCTAGGCTGGTGGCCAGCAAGTCCCAGAAGTAGGGCCACAGGTGTATGTGGCCACACTCAACATTTATTTCTGGGAATTTGTGTTTAAGGACGTATGCTTGCACAGTGAGGGTTCTTACCAGCTGAGCCATCCACCCAGCACAAAGAGGGTTTTTTTGCATTATACTCTGTATGGAGACTAACTCTGAATTCACTGATTGTGGCTGTGAATTTTAAGTCAGTGGCTCCACGGGAAGCTGGGCACTGATGAGAAAAGATTTGTCCAAAAACCTGATAAGTCCCACTGACTGTGGGGATGGGGAGAGGGGATTGAGACGTAGGCTCTCACTGAACCTGGTAGAACACTTGCTTCGCATGCAGCCGGCACAGAGTCCTGTTTTCCATGTCCAACACTAAACAAACACATATGAAACTCTCCATTACTGCTCAGGACTTCTAGCCAGTATGGCTTCTGCACTCAAATGTCCTCCATTTGTTGCTGGGAGCAACAAGCCCTGGATGTGGATGGATCTTGTTGATGTAGGTCTTTGCTCTCTGGCAAGCAGCCTGGTGCTTTGCCACTGGGGACCTCCCCAGGACCAACCATCACCAGCACATAAAGCACCCTTGGGCATGCAGGGGAGGAAAAGGAAAAGTGCTTAGTCAGCCCTTCCTGCTACATAAGCTGACTCAGCATTGCCTTTACAGTGAGCTAGAAACCCCCTCCGGTTCCCTATCCCAACTGCTTCTCCAAGAATGGCATCCATAAGTGTGCTGTTCAGAAAACCTCCATGCCAGCAGGAGGCAAGGAGGCAGAGCCAGGTGGAGCTGGGTGAGAAACCAAATTAGATGCATGTCCTTCTGTTCCACCCAAGAAAGGCCTATAAGGAAAGACACAGAACTAAACAAGCACTGCACTACACATAGCTTGCCTGGAATAGAAAACGGAGACAGACGAAAGCACTAGGGTTAGACAGAAAGCCTTTAGACTATACTAAACAGAACGACTCCCATCAGCATTAGCTAAAACTGAACTTCCTGCTCGCCAAAGAAAAAAAGAGATACGCTGTATTATCACACTTGCCATTGGACAGTTGGAAGTTCAGTCCTGGGGAAGAGAAAAGATCATGTTTGGTGCTCAGGGATGAGAAGGTACAAGTGAAAGGGAGGGAGAAGATGGTCCTGTGGCCAGGTGAACCACAGCAGGGTCAAAGAGGACGTGAGCCCGTGTGTGGGCCTTTGACATAGACTCCAAGAGACTTGATGGCCATTCAAGAAGACAGAGAGACTTGGAAGTGATGCACAAAGCTAGACAAGGGTAAGAAATAGAGGCGCTCAGAACAGAAACCGCTTCCTCCCCCGAGGCAGGGACTCCTGGATGTTTCAGCCCTCTGCTTCTCCCACTCAGATCTTGACCTCAAATGCTTCCATTGCCGCTTTCACTTGAATCTATTTCCTCTCCCTGGAGGGGTCACGTATGTCATTCCAGACCCTGTCGTAGTGGCAGACTTTATCCCATCTCTCTCCTGTGATGCCTGTTATTCCACAGAGACAGACAGCCATTCCCTGTGGCATGTTTCCTCTGAACCACATCATCAGGCCTCCACACAACAGGTGCTTCAGAAAACCTGTGAGGTGACAGGGACTCTCTCAGAGAAGCTCAGAGGAGTCAGCCAGGGGACTCACCTGCAGTAGACCCATGCTTGACTCTGAGGTTAGGCTCCTGGGACCATATACCCAACTGTACTTGACTCACATAGGGAGATCTTGGCTTCATTACACCTCAGCAAGTTCAAGGTGGTTCTGGCCGTCCATCACACTGAGGCCTTGTGCTCTGAGAGGAGGCTCGGATATATGTCATGATGATTTTCCATGGTCTAAAACGGTTCCAAAAAGACATGAGGAAACTGATGCCTCATGGACTCAGTCCCAGAAGATGAAGGGACCATGGGGTCTTAGACAGTTCATCATGTATGAGGCTGGCCACCACGTCATCAGATTTCCTACGCGCGGCAACCAGCCATCTTCCTGAGCTTGGCGCCTTTAACTGATTTTCCATACTGTGCAACAGACAGTGGGATTCACAGGAGATTAAGCCTGTTGACTTAGACTTAGGATACCACATGGTGGAGGACTACACACATGCGTGTTACGTAGGCCCTGGGGATGAAGAGCTATCTATTGCCAGGCTGTATCTATGAAGCTTTGCTTGGCTGTGCAGGTGCAAATTTGGGGGAGCTGGGGTCCTGGCGTTTGAGACAGTTTTAAGTTTTATCTGAGCTCAGCTGGATGAGATGTAAGGATCTGAGGCTAAAGCTGGCTGAACACATAGCTGACTTTCTGGGTAGACTGGTTCTAGATCTCATCTGGACTAAACGGGAGTGGGTTTTTGGCACAGTCGAACTATGAGGCAAGATGGCATTATAGGCACTGGCCTCTCTCTGTTTCTTCATAGTTCTCCAAGCCAGGACTTCTCTCTGGGTCATTTCAGGGAGATTCCCCACAGAGGCACCGGAAGCCTAGAGAATGCACGCCTAGGGACTACTAAGCATAGGTACCTATGAGATCACCACAGAACATTCATGGTGTCCATGAAACATGCCAGGTGAAGTGCAAAACTTTTACATGCAGCATCTCCATAGCCTGGCAGGCCAGTCACCGTGTTCTTGTGTACTGGGGATAAAAGCCAAGCTGCTTAGCAGGGTCTAGGAGGCCCTGAGGGACTGAGCTCCCACCTGCAGCTATTCCTCTCTTCTCTAGACTCA
>PVIU01007887.1:67133-88018 GCA_004026605.1 Ondatra zibethicus | reverse complement strand
CTTCCTAGGCCAGGAGGGATGGGGGTGGGCCTTGGACTTCCAACAGGGCAGGGCACCATGCCCTCTTTCAAGGAAGAAGGGGGAGGGAGGAGGGGTGGGGGGTAGTGGGAGGGGACCTGGAGATGGGGAAGAAAGGAAAAAAAAATTTTTTTTATCTTTAATTATGTTCTTGAATGGAAAAAATAAAACAAAACAATGTATGGAAAAAAAAATAAATTGAGATTATAATATAATTAAAAAAAAATAACAACAAACAGTTGCCTGCATAGAGAAGGAAATTGGTTAGTACAAATGATGGCTGCTAATCAGCAAATAAAGGAAAGGACTTTTGGAATGACTTGGCATGTTACATGACCATAAGTATGGACCAATGTGTTGAAATAACCTTCTATGTTATATTTTTCAAACCTAAAGTAATTGAGATATTTTAAAGCTCATTAAATATCATTAAAATGGATGTCAAATAAAATCAGATCAGTGAGAAAAACAGGAAGGGAAAGAAGTCAAATCTTTTCATTTGCATTTTGCCTGTGCAATGAAGGTTGTGCAAGTTGAAAAGCAAAACTTTTAAATTAATAACAAATATTATTATCTATAACTCACTCTCAGAAATGAAAAAATTCCTTATAAACCCCAAAATTATCAAAGTAAATTATTTTAAAAAATATTTTCTATAGCTTTAATATTTTAATCCTCGTCCACATATGAATTATGAAAAATAACTCCTATTATTGAAAGTAATGAACTTCATTATTAAGATTTATTGATTTTATTTTGTGTATATGACTATTTTGCCTGCATGTACATATGTGTTCTGTATGCATGCCTGTTTGATGCCTGAGACAATCAGAAGAGGGGCCAGGGTCCATGTAACTAGAGTTTATGGGTGGCTATGAGCTGCCTCGTGGGTGTTAGGAACTGAAGCCAGGTTCTCTGCAAGGAATGCAAGTGCTCTTAACCACCCAGCTATCTCTCCATCATTAACAGTGGTGAATCTTAGTATTTGAAGATAGAAAGGATGCTGTCTATTAAGAATCTCACAGAAGCCAGTTGGGGTTGCTTGGGGGAATCCTGTGGAAGAAGGAAAATAGGACCCAGTGGGGTCAAAGGAACCACAAGAAAACCTACAGAATCAACTAATCTGTAATCATAGAAGCTCACAGAGACTGAACCAACAACCAGGGAGCCTGTATGGGATGGACATAGGCCCTCTACGTACATGGTATAGTTGTATTGCTTGTCTTCTTATGAGACTCCTAACACTGAGTGCAGGGGTTGTCTCTGATTCTTTTGTCTGCTTTTGGGACACAATCCTCCTACTGGATTCCCACATCCATTCCTTTTTTTTAAATTACAATACTGCTTGGCCAATGACTTAAGCATATTGTTATCTAGCTCGTATATCTTTGGTTAACCCATATCTATTAATCTGTGTATTGCCACGTGGCTGTGGTTTACCAGCAACATTCCAGTGCATCTATCTCCGGGGAAGGCTAGATATCTATTCTTAACAAAGGAGGTGCCTAGTCACACTGAAACTTGATATATCATAGTTGGCTGGTATCTATGGGAGCCTACCCTTATCTTAAGAGAAACAGAGGAAGAGAAGAGGATGAGGGTGGGATGAGGGAGAGGAACTGGGAGGAGAGGAGGGAGGGGAAACATTGGTTGGAATGTAAAAAAGCAATAAAATAAAATAAAAAACAACATCGAAAAAAAAAATAATCTCATAGAAACTCTTCTTCTGGCATTTATTTCTGAAGTTAAGACTATCCATATATATCTATAAAAATCTGATTCTAAATTTTGCAAAATTTCTTGTGTTCTTTTCACATATGTAAAGAAGATAGGTATATGGTAGATAGATAGATGACAGATACACAGTCCATCATTCTATTTCTATGCATTATAATAATAGAGATTTCCCAGTAATTGAGGGTAATTAGGCTATTATTGAATTGAGACTGGGTTTATTAAAAAGCAATTTTCTTATAGAATACTGAAATGACTACTTTTATAGTTGTAAGTAAAATACAAGATATTATTGTTGCATAACCAAACAGAATGCTGAGGCCTTAATTTTGTTATCCAGAGACAAGTATTGTTAACTGTGAATAATTAATTAAATCTCTATCACAATGGCTCCCATTTTCAAAAATAAATAAATAAATAAGTAAATAAAAATCTAATGTCAGGTTTGGACAGTGTTTTCCTATTTAATGCAAGAATGAATGGCAGATCCACAATGACCTAAATACATAAGACAAAGAAGTAAATGTATCCTAATAGTACCTGATGGTGTATGGTACAATCAGTATATTTGAATCAAATATGTTTTTATCAAAATAGAATTGCTCCCTTCTCTGTCCTCCCTCCAACCCTCCTATATCCCCTCCTCTCCCGTTCCCCTTACTCCCTCTGAAACTGATGATTCAGTTATTATTGTTATTATCACACCTTTATTATATATATTACATATATAAGGATAACTATATAGATATAACCTATGGAATCTGTTTAGTGTGGCTTGTGTGCATAAGATTTTAGGAATGAGCACTTTTTTTGGAAAACAACTTAGGGTGCTCATCTCTAGGAGAGGCTATTTCTCCCCCTCTCAGCAGTCACCAGACACCTACAGTTCTTTTTATAGAGAGGGATCCTGTGAGATATCCTCATTCAGTGTCATCATAGCTATCAACATTATCATTGTTGAAGCCTTGTTTAAAGTAGCCCCTTAAGGCAGTCTTTTATCAAAGAAACATTTGCAGAAATCTATCACAGAAAACAATAGGTCATAATGCAGAGATCACAGCTCCCGTGGATTCCAGCCACAATGGATGCACTGACTCAACTACGGAACATAAAGGCCCAAGGACATTGGAGAAGAGGGGGCAGAAAGATTCAAGAGCCAGAGGACCAGGGAATCTTCTGTGAAATACTGTCTCTTAGAAATAACAGGGAATCTCACTCATGATACCTCCACATTATGGCTGTGGTCAGCATTACTATTTTGAGTACTAGAGATGAAACCCACAACTTCCTCTGAATATGGCAGTCCAGTAAACTCTAGACCACCCTTCATTCTCTTTTTTTGAGCTAGTTGCTCAGCTGGTGTTGAACTCACGCTGTAGTACAGAGTCACTTTGAGTGCTTGCTGTCATCATCTTCTAGCATCTGGGATTATAGGACTTGAAAATTCTTGCAAACACAACTGATAAGATAGCACACACATTGATGGCGGAGTGCTTAGGTTCAAATTTGCCTTCTACATCCTCTAGTTCCACAGTTTTGACTTTGCTTCACTTCGCAGTGTTGTAGAGCCTGTGAAGTGTAACAATACAGACTTCATGAAACTATGCAGAAGATTGAAAAAGTCTGTCTTAGGAAGGCACTTGTGATAGCGTCTCATACATGATAAGCACTGTTCAATGCAACTGTATATGCTTACTCTGATGGATGGAGACTTTTTATACTATCTAAAATGAAAAGTATTGCACAAATAATAAAAACCAAGAGGCAGATATTGGGGTTCAACATAAGTATCAGAAAAGCAAAGATTTTGTTTGTGGTAAATAATTCTTTAAGGCTGGTGGGATAGCTCAACAGGAGAAGCACTTGTTGCATGATGAGTACGCTGAGCCCCAGAAGCCATGCAAATATGGAGGTAGAGAATCAGCTCCAAAAACTGTCACACACGTGCACACATGCTAATAATAATAATAAATATGAAATTTTAAATAATTATATTAATGAGGGCAGTGGTTTTCAATATCCTTTTTATTTTAGGATCTCAAAGGGCTCATTAATTATAGGTCACTGGGATTTAGCATGTTTAAAATTGATAGGTAATCGAAGGTTTTTATTTTCAATTAATTGAGAAAGAACTAATAAACCCTAAGAGGAATTGAAGGAGCAAAAACAGTTTTCTGTAAAAAACAATACATTTGCACCAAGGAAACACTGAATGATGATATTTTTATTTTTATAAATATGATATGTGGCTCAAAAGGAAAGACCTGAGGTTTTACATATATATCTTCATGCATTTCCTTGTGAAATATCATTGTACCATAAATATATAAATATTTTTATGACATCACATAGATTATTTTTAAATATATCATTCCTAATGTTTTTCACACTTCTCTAAAGATGATAAAGTTTCAATTCTAAGAGACTGCTTGCAAAGTATAGTATGAAACTATGTTCTATCCTTTTTTATTAAATCACATTGACTTTTCGTATATATTGAATTAAATACAGACAAGATTTTGTAAAACCTTATTAGTCATTTGGAAAACATTGGTTCAACAGCTCAATGATAAATTTCATTGTTTGAAATAATAAAACAACTCTCAATGATATTGCTAATCTCATTAGTAAAGTCCTTGGGTATTGGACTTACAGTGGGTGACAGAAGCTTTTAATACTTTTAATTCTCATTTGAAATCTCAAATTTCATTGCTATAAATACTGCTAATTATTTTCCTTGAGATGACCAGCTTTCTTAATTTCTAAAAAATTTCCACAAAATCTTAATTATAATTTTTTCTCGAAGAAATTATTTCTTGAAGTAAATATGTGTCCATCTCATTCAGCCTGCAGTTCAGACTATTTGAGGAGTACATATTTATGCACAATTTTATAGACAAAAAGAGAAACCTCTGGGATTCTTGTCTAAACTATGGTGATATTAATAATAACAGAGTATTGTATATTGCAAAATAGCTAGATTCTCAATACTTGGTGTATGTGTGTGCACGCATGCTTGTGTGCATGTTAGTGTGCATACACTCTCATGTGGTTGTGTGCTGGTGAATGTGTCCATATATATGAGCTCAGAGGTCCCTAATACTTATCTTAATGGCTTGACTCATTATTTATATCCCACAGTTGGGCCTAAGTTGGCTAACCAATGAGTCCCAGGGGTACACTTACCTGAGCTCTTTTCCCAGGTGTGCCATGGCTCCAGCTTTATATTGAATTCTGGGAATTCAAACTCAAGTCTTTCTGTTTTCACAGTATCATTTTTACTAACTCTGATGGTTATCCTCTGTAGTTATCAACTTGATTTGCCTTGGAAGAGAGGCAACCTCAGTTGAAGGACTGCCTCTATCAGACTGGCTTGTGGACATGTTTCTTGGCCATTGTATTGATTGCTAATTGATATAGCAGAGTATGATCAACTGTGGTCAGTGCCATTTCTAGGTAAATGGGCTGTGGTATGTTAAGTTAGATAGTAAATACTGAGTCACAGAGAAAACCACTAGCAGGCTTCTTCCATCATCTTGCTCCATTTCCTGCCTTAAGTCTCCATTGTCTTTCTTAGATGGATTATACATTGAAAGCTAAGTGTCCCCACTCCTCCCCTAAGTTGCTTTTTGATTGTAGTGTTTACCATAGCAGTAAAAAACAAACTAAAACACTAACTGAGGCTATCTTCCCAGTCCCTAATTTTCAATGTGTTTATCATTAAGAAAGATAGATGTTTTAAATGATTGATAAAGTCTTTGCATAATGTATATATGTGAAACTATTGCATGTCAAATGAAAGTAAAACTTCTTTAGATTTAATCTACTGCACATAATATAACACTTCTCTATTTCTGTTTCCTGTTAATCAAGTAAAGTGTTAAAGACATGTACTCAACTTTGAGACTCAATAAAGCTAAAATTTTAACATCAAAGACATGCTTAAGAGAAATGATTTGCTTATTTTTCCTCACTGTGAGTTGGTAATGGAGACTCCAGTGACAGTAAGTAGTAATAGAGACCACAGTGACAGCAAGTAGAAAGGCTAATGCTACCGCTTTTGGTCATGTTGAGGTTTCTGCCATTACACTGACCATGTTTTCATCTTTAAATAATAAATTTAGTGATATAACTTACATGTCATAGAATTGACACAGATAAATAGTAAAAAATCAATGCTCTTACTTTATTCAAAACATTGTCCAACTACCATAAAATCATATTAGGAATCAATACTCATTTGGAAAATCACTGTTTTAATACCTTGATGGATCTGAATGTATTCTGAACATTTTATGTAAGTGGAGTTGTACAAGATGTGGTCTTCTATATCTGGCATCAATTAATATTTTCAAGCTTCATCCATTGATGTGGGATTCCCCTCTGTATGTTGTGAATACCATTGGTTAATTAAGAAACTATCTTGGGCCTGCACAGAGCAGAATAGAGGTAGGTGGGGAAAACTAAACTGAATGCTGGGAGAAAGGAGGCAGAGTCAGGAAGAGAAGCCATGGAGCAGTCAGAGACTGACACACCGGAGCCTTGCTGGTAGACCACAAGCCTCGTGGTAAAATATAAAATAATGGAAATGGGTTAAATCAAGATTCAAATGTTAGCCAATAAGAAGTTAGAGCTAATAGGCCAAGCAGTGATTTAATTAATACAATTTCTGTGTGGTTATTTCAGGAGTCTGAGCACCTGGGAAGTGAACAAGCAGCCTCCTTACTACAAATTGATACTCCAGCGTGGTCGACTATATCCATGTAAAACCTGAGAAAGCTTGGAAAGTAACTCTAGACACAGAAAAACAAAGTTTAGTTGCATTTTTTTCACCTGGTGGTGTGCTGCAGCTCCCTTAAGAGAGGTTTACCTGATTCAGTGGTAGCAGTAAAAAAGCCACATGGTTTTAAAATGGTGGTTTTCTGGGCCATGCTACCAGCACCAACTCTCGCTCTTTCAGGAGGCCGAGCATTTAAATGGGATTTGTGAGTGGAGTACTACAACTTAATTAATGGCTGTGTGCCTGAAAATCGGGACATATTACCATGGCTCATACTAAACAGACCTCTGCCTTGCCATGTTAGACTGGGCAGAGACAAAACCAAAGTAGCCTCCTACTACAATCCATGTTGCATTATGCATTTTTCTTTGTCTTTTTCTGGTGTGTGTGTGTGTGTGTGTGTGTGTGTGTGTGTGTGTGATGTGTGTGCAGGTGCCTAAAATGGTCAGAAGAGAGCACTTGAGCCAATGGAACTAAGTTACAGTTGGTTGTGAGTCTGCCAAATGTGGGAACTTAGATTTTCATTAGAGTAGAAGGTGCTCTTAACCTTGATATATCTTTCCCGGCCCTTATTATGTATCCATGACAAATAGTATCTTCATTACACAATTTTTCCTTCCATATTGTATTTTGCTATTTGGCTATGTGAGAGTTTACAAATTTATTCATCAATTTATTGGACATTTTAATTAGTTTCTCTTGTGTTAATATTGTGGATCATGTTACTGCAAATGTTCGGGTGCAAGTTTTCTCAGTACATATTTTCCATTCTCTTGGTCATGTATCATGAAAAGAATTTCTGGTCAAGTATTACCTCTCTGTTTAGCCATTGCTGAAGAGCGGCCAAGATATTTGTCCACATGTCTGAACAAATTTCCATTTCTACAAACAATGTGTAAAGTGTTCAACTTCTTTCTCACATTTATGATGCATACTTTATTAAAGTCATGGTAGATGTCAAGTAATAACAGTTATGGCTTTGAATTTTATCTTTCTAAAGACTAATCATATCACTTGATGTGATTTTTTGGGCTCTCCTCCTCTTCCATCCCTTCACTATTTTGAGAAAAAAATATGATTAAGCAGCCTACAGTTGCTTATAAACCAGGCAGGACTTGAACTTGTGGCTGGCTTTTACGTTTGTCTCCCAAGTGTCATTGGCCCATGCCAGCCATTCTGGCATCTTCTTTAGAAAGATATATACTTGGTTCCATTGCTCCATTTTCAAATGGATTTTCTATCATTTTATCGTTGAATTAAAATAGATTTTATAGATTCCATACCATAAAACTTTATCAGATGCATAAGTCACAAATATTTTATAATGTTCTGTTGGTTGTGTTTGTCCTTTGCGTAATGACATTGAAGATTCAGTGAGTTTCCACTGAGACTTCTTTGTTGTTTTGTCTGAAAAATTAATGCTTACTTCAAAAGAACAATGCTTTGTTCTTATATTTTCTCTTCAGTTTTGTATATTTAGCATTTAAGCCTTTAATATATTTTTGAAATAACTTTTACTTACAATATAAAAGAAGGGTGTAAATCTTTTGCATGCAGATATCCAGTTTTCTCCATAACATCTCTTGAGAGACTGTTTTTTATCCTCTTAAATTGTATTGGGGGCGCTTTTAAAAAGCAATTTATCATAAACATAAGGTTTTCTATGGATTCTTAATTCTTTCCCATTGCTTTATTTTTGCTGGGGTGCACTGGACAATGTGCTTATAATGTGTTGGTTTCTGTAGCTTTGGAAGTCTGAGGTTCAACTTTGCTTTCAGTACCTGAGGTTGTGTGAGATAATAAGAGTACCTTGCATTTCTATGTTAATTTTACCATCATTTTGTATTTTATATAAAAAGTTGAGAGCTAAGATTTTTCTAAAGTTTACATGAAATCTGTTGGAAAATTTCCTGGATTTCTCTATAATGTTGTTTCCTGATCCATGAACATAGAGCATCTTGTTTATTTAGTTCTCTATTTTTATTACAGCATCAGAGTATTTTTGCTAAACTCATTGCTTAGGTTTGTTTCATTCATCTTGATGCTACTATAAATGAAATTTTCTTCATAATTGGATTTCTGTGTAGTTTGTTGCTAGGGTATAGTAATGTGATTGAGTTTTGTGTATTGATATTCTATCCTGCACACTTACTTAACATGTTTACTAACTCTAATAGATCTTGTATGATGACTCCTTTGAATTTTCTATGTACAAAATCATATCATCTGCAAATAAAGATACTTGTATATCTTCATTTTAAGCCTGTTTTTTTATTTCTTTTGACTAATTAATTACACTGACGAGACCCTCCAGTACAATGTTGAATGAAAGTAGTGAGTGACAGCATACAGATTGCCTTATTCCTGTGTTTATGGGAAATACATCAGAATTTTACTTTTAAGTAAACCACAATGAACAGAAAATTGAATCCTAAAATGTAAAGCGAAATCATCATTCAGTCCATAGAACATCTGAAATGTTGAGTACCTATGGGGAACATCATACCTTACTTTGGAAATGTCTGATTCAGGGTGCTGGAGTGAAATTTAAAATAGATTTTCACTAGTTAACTTTAAGGCACTTATCTGTGAGTTTGGCAGAATATTGTTATGCATCTTTTTTATCCCTACTTCTTTTTGTAAAGACCAGTAGCTTTGATTTTACTCTAGGTCTCTGGGCTGTCTAGTGTCTGGGTTTCATCTCATGATTGTCCTCAATTCACATCAGACAATGGTTAATGACTCCCATAATTTCTGTACCATCATTACCTTTGCATATTTTACAGGCATGGCAACTTTTTAGATAAAATTTGGGGGTTGGGTTGGTATTTATATTTCTTTTTGGTAGCCTGCAGAGCACCTTTCTCTATCAAAGACATGAAAAAGTGTGGGTAAATGTTCAAAGAGTTGTGTGTGTGTGTGTGCTGGCTTCAGCAATGAGATCTTGCTGTCAGTTTGTGAAGAGCAATCTTGGCAACTACTTGGGCTGTTAGGGAATTTTCATTGTACTACTATAACAAGAACTCAGTTGGATATAAACCAGTACTGGTACTAGAAGCTTTGTTTGGTCATAAGAAATGGAATGGTACTCTATCTCCACCATAATTTGGTGACTCTACAAGGATCACCTTCATATATTTGGGAAGTTACCACTGCACCTGGTTTCTATACCACCTCTCAAATGCCCATTGATTTTGGCTTTCTCATCCAGCTTCCATTTTCTCAATTCCTTCTTCATTTCTTCTAACTAACTCTCCCCCATTCTACCCATAAAATCTACTTCCCCCTTCCATGAAGTTCCATGTGTTCTCCCTAGTCCCTTTATCCATACATAGCCTCTCTGATTCTACAAATTGTATTTCGGTTGTCATTTACTTAATAGGTAATATCCACACATAAGTAAATATATACCATATTTATGTTTTTGGGTTTGAGCTACCTCACTCGTGGTGATTTTTTTTATAGTTCCATACTTTTGCCTGCAAATTTCATAATGTAATTTTTGTTTGTTTTTAACTGCTAAGTAATGCTCCATTGTGTGCAAGATTTTCTTTATCCATTATTCTATTGAGGGGCACTTAGGTTTTTTCCAATTTCTGGGTATAAAGAATAGAGTAGCAATTAATGAACATGGTTAAGAAAGTGTACTTGTGGTAGGATGAAGTATCTTTTGGGTATATGCCTAAGGGTGGTATAGCTAGAGGATCTTAAAAATGAATTCCCATCTTCCTGAGAAACAACCATGCTAATTTTCATAGTAGCTGTACAAGTTTGCACTTCTACCAGCAGTGGAGGAATATTACCGATATTCCATATCATCACAAGCATGAACTGTCACTTATGTTCTTGATATAAGTCATTTTGACAGGTGTAAGATGAAATCTTAAAGTAGTTTTGATTTGCATTTCCCAGATGATATTGAAAATTTCTTTAAGTGTTTAGCAGTCATTAGAGTTTCCTCTGCCCTTTACTGAGAATTCTGTTTAGATCTATACCTCATTTTTAGAAATGTAATTATCTGTTATTATTTTGTTTATATTTATTGGTATCTAGTTTTTTGAGTTCTTTATTTATTTTGGGTATTAATCATATACCAGATGTGAAGTTACTAAAATTCTTTTCCTATTCAGTAGGCTGCTGGTTTGTCTAATCAATAGTTTCCTTTACCTTACAGAGGCTTATCAATTTCCACAGGTTCTATTTATTAATTGTTGATCTTAGCACCGGTGCTAATAATGTTCTGTTCTGAAAGTCTTTTCCTAGACAATGAGTTCAAGGCTAGTCTCAACTTCCTCTTCTATCAGGTTCAGTGATTATATTTTTATATTAAATTTGTTGATCCACTTGGATTTGAATTTTGTACAGGCTGATAAATATGAATCTATTTGCATTCTTCTGCATGCAGGCATCCAGTTTAACCAACACCATATGTTACAGATGTTATCTTTTTATGCAGTGTCTATTTATGGCTTCTTTATAAAAAATTAGATGTCTATTGGTTTGTGGATTTATGTTTGGGTCTTCATTTCAATTCCATTAATCAATATGTCTGGTTTATCATTTTTGCCAATACCATACTATTTTCTTACTATACCTCTGTAGTACTACTTGAAATCTGGAATGGTGAGACTTCAAGCAGTTCTTTTATTGTTCAGAATTTCCTGAGATATTGTGTGTCCATTTTAGTCTAAGAATTTTCCTTTCAAGATCTATGAAGAATTGTGATGGAATTTTCATGGGAATTGCAATGATTATATAGGCTGCTTTTGGTAGAATGACCATTTCTACTATATTAATCCTACCAATATATGAACATGGGAGATCATTCCATCTTCTGATACTTCCTTAAATTTCTTTTTTCAAGACGTGAAGTTTTCTCATCATATAATTATTTTACTTGCTAATTTAGAGTTACCAAAGGGATTTTATAATATTTGAGACTATTGTGAAAGGAGTTGTTTTCCAGATTTCTTTCCTCTAACCATTTGTCACTTGTATATTGGAGGGCTACGAAATTTGTGAATTAGTTTGGTATCTAGCTTCTTTGCTGAAAGTGTTTAACTGTAGTCTTTTAGGGTCACTTAAATATATTATCATTTCATCTACCAATAATGACACTTTGATTTCTTCAACCCAATTTGTATACCTTCATCTCCTTCAGCTTTCTTATTCTTATCTCTTTTATTTCAAGTACTATATTAAATATATACTTAAAGAGAATCTTGGCTTGTACGTGATTTTAGTAGAATTGCTTTGAATTTCTTTTCATTTAAGTTGATGGTGGCTATGGACTTTCTGGAAACTGCCTTTATTATGTTGAGATATGTCCCTTGTATCATTAATCTCTCCAGGACATTTATTATGAAGGAATGTTGAGTTTTGTCAAAGGGCTTTTCTGCGTCTAATCAGACTCTGTGTCTGTGTGTGTGTGTTCTTTCCATTTGCTAATATGGTAGATTACATTGATTGATTTTTTTTTTATTGAACCAACCCTGCATCTCTGGAATAATGCTTACTTGTTCATTGTAGATGATGTTTTTGATATGTTCTGGTTGGCAAGTATTTCATTGAGAATTTTTGCTCTGGGAAATTTTGGGGGGGTACAGTTAGGCTATTTTGCACCTCTTCTTTTCTGGGCCTTTATGTGATTTGATTATCAAGATGACTGTGGTCCCATGAAATAAATTAGACAGTGCTTTTTCTGTTTTTTTTCTATCTCATGGAATAATTCGAGTAGTATGGAATAATTCTTCTTTGAAAGTCTGGAATATTTCTGCACTACACCCATTCAGTTCTGTGCTTTTTAGAGTTGGGCTCCTTTAACAACTGCTTTTATTTCACTAGGGGTTGGAGGTCTGTTTTGTTGTTTGGATTCGTTCAAATTTCTTTCTTTATTCATTTATTGTACAATACCAGCCACAGTTTTCCTTCCCTCCTAGCCTCTCATCCCCTCTGCCACTTTTCTACCTGTCCCCCATCCACTCCTCTTCCATCTCCGTTTAGAAGTTGTAAAGCTTCCCATGAGAGTTAACAAAGCATGGCATGTCAAGTTGAGGCAACACCACGTTCCTCACCCTTACATCAAGGTTGAACAAGGCATCCCACCATAGGGAATGGGTTCCAAACAGTCAGCTCATTCATCAGGGATAGGTTCTAGTCCCACTGCTAGGGGCCCCACAAAAGACCCAGCTACCCCTTCTCAGTTTACCCCAGAGATCTTAACTATTTCCCTTTCCTGGCACCCTCCATGTGTGACCCTCTTATGAGTGAGTATGGACCGTGTTTATCTTTATGGGTCTGGGTTACCTCACTCAGGATGATTTTTTCTAGTTCCATACATTTACCTGAAAATTTCAAGATGTCATTAGGAGGAAGGGGGTGGGGGAAGGGCACATGAGGGTTCCAAAAGGCCCAGTTGGGGGAGTGATTGAGGGCAAGAACAGTAAAAGAGATGTCTTAGTAGAGGAGCTATTATGGGGTTAGAGAGAAACCTGGTGCTAGGGAAATTGCCAGGAATCTACAAGAATACCTCCAGTTAAGACTCCTAGCAATAGTGGAGAGGGTGCCTGAATAGGCCTTCCCCTATAATCAGATTAGGGACTGTCCTAACTGTCATTATAGAATTTACATCCAGTAAATTACGAAAGCAGATGCAGTGATCCACAGTCAAGCACTGGGCTGAGCTTCTGGAGTTCAGTTGAAGAAAGGGAGGAGAGATATCATGAGCAGAGGTGCTGTGTGTGTGTGTGTGTGTGTGTGTGTGTGTGTGTGTGTGTGTGTGTGTATTTCAAAATTGTAATGGGGAAAACCACAGAGACAGCTTACCTGAGCTAATGGGAGCTCAGGAACTCTGGACTGACAGCCAGGGTGATTTTTTTGATGTGTTCTTGGATTTGGTTTGCGAGTATTTTACTGAGAATTTTTGCATCTATGTTCATAAGTGAGAGTGGTCTGTAATTCTCTTTCTTGGTTGCGTCTTTGTGTGGTTTTGGTATCAGGGTAATTGTAGCTTCATAAAAAGAGTTTGGCAATGACCCTTCTGTTTCTATTATATGAATCACATTAAGGAGTATAGGTATTAGCTCTTCTTGGAAGTTCTGGTAGAATTCTGCATTAAAACCATCTGGTCCTGGGCTTTTTTTGGTTGGGCGGTTTTTGATGACAGCTTCTGTTTCCTCGCGACTTATAGGTCTATTTAAATTGTTCACCTGGTCTTGATTTAATTTCGCTTTGTGGTATTTATCTAAAAAACTGTCCATTTATTGTACATTTTCCAATTTTGTGGCATACAGGCTTTTGTAGTAAGACCTAATGATTCTCTGAATTTCCTCAGTGTCTGTTGTTATGTCCCCCTTTTCATTTCTGATCTTGTTAGTTTGAGTGTTTTCTCTCCACCTTTTGATTAGTTTGGATAAAGGTTTGTCGATCTTGTTGATTTTCTCAAGGAACCAGCTCTTTGTTTCATTGATTCTTTGAATTGTTTTCTGTGTCTCTATTTTGTTGATTTCAGCCCTCAGTTTGATTATTTCCAGTCTTCTACTCCTCCTGGGTGAGTATGCTTCTTTTTTTTCTAGAGCTTTCAGGTGTGCTGTTAAGTCACTAATGTGTGCTTTCTCCGTTTTCTTTATTTGGGCACTAAGTGTTATGAACTTTCCTCTTAGCACTGCTTTCATAGTGTCCCATAGGTTAGTGAATGTTGTTTCTTTATTTTCGTTGAATTCAAGGAAGACTTTAATTTCTTTCTTTATTTCTTCCTTGACCCAGGAGTGGTTCAGTAGTTGACTGTTCAGTTTCCATGAGTTTGTAGGCTTTTTGGGGGTGGAATTGTTGTTACATTCTAACTTTACTCCATGATGATCCGATAAGACACAGGTGGTTACTCCAACTTTTTTTTATCTGTGGATGTTTGCTTTGTTACCGAGTATGTAATCAATTTTCGAGAAGGTTCCATGAGATGCTGAGAAGAATGTATATTCTTTCCTGTTTGGGTGGAGTGTTCTGTAGATGTCTATTAAGTCCATTTGATTCATTACATCTGTTAGTTCTTATATTTCTTTGTTAAGTTTCTGTCTGGTTGACCTGTCCATTGGTGAGAGAGGAGTGTTGAAATCTCCTACTATTAGTGTGTGGGGTTTGATGTGTGCTTTGAGTTCTAGTAATGTTTCTTTTACATATCTGTTTCTTTTAGAGCCAGGGAACCTGCATGGAACCAAATTAGACCCTCTGAATGTGGGTGACAGTTATGGAGCTTGATCTTTTGGGGATTGGGGGTTCTGGCAGTGGGACCAGGACTTATCCTGGGTGCTTGAACTGGCTTTTTGGAGCCCATTCTCTATAGTGCAATCAATACCTTGCTCTGCCTTGTATGAGGGAGGAGTTTGGACCTGCCTCAACTTGGTATGCCAGACTTTATTGACTACCCATGGAAGGCCTTAGTCCCTCTGAGGAGTAGATTGGTGTTGGGAGCTATTGGGGGATGTGGACCCCAGGACCCTGAATTCCTTGTGAGCCTCTTGTTTTTCCTGTGTTTGCAGCTGCTTTGAGCAGGAGACATTGATGGCAGGCTGGTGGGTCTGCAGCTGAAAGATCGAGAGAGCTGGGGCATGGCCTGAGCCCTATATAAGCTTCCCTTGAGCGCAATAAACTTGGCACTCTTGTATCAAGAGTGACCCGTGTCTCCTTGTCTCTCTCTGTTTGTGTGTCTTTTTATGTTTTTAAATCTCCAACCCAGTTCCTGGCTTGCTTAGGGACCTGTAGTGGCACTGACTCTACAGGCGTAGTACCGTATAGCATGTAGTACAGGGCCATTTCACGTTTTTACAGACCGGTTTGGAGTGGGAAGGGGACAGTTTGGGGTAGGAGAAGGGGAGGAAGGAGGACCTGAGGTTGATATGAAAAATGAGAAAAAATTAAATAATTAAAAAAAAAAGATCAAGCTACACAACTGTAACCAAGATGCAGAGAGCTTAGGTTGTCCCACACCAGCTCCGAGTTGTTGGCCCAGGGTCCCTGAGCTCACAAAAGCTCAGATCAACTGTCTCTGTGGGTTTCCCAATCATGATCTAACCCCCCTTGCTCATACAATCCCATGTCATTCTCTCCAAATGGACTCCAAGAGCTTGGCCCAGTGCTAGCTGTGGATCTCTGCATCTGGTTCCATCAGTTGCTGGATAAAAGTTCTATGATGACAGTTAGGATAGTCACCAATCTGATTACAGGGGAAGGCCAGTTCAGGCATCATCTTCACTGTTGCTACGAGTCTTAGCTGGGGTCATCCTTGGGGGTTCCTGGAAGCTTCCCTGGTACCAGGATTATTCCTAACCCTATAATGGCCCTGGCCATCAAGATATCTCTTTTAATACTCTCCTCCACTCTTCTCCCCCCAATTCAACCATCCTGATTCTTAATTGACCTCATCTGACCTTGATTTAAGCTTGGTAACTGGATCTTATTGAGAAAAATTTACAGTTCTTTTAGATTTTCCATTTCGGTGAAGTTCAGGCTTTGGAAGTATGTCCCTATGATTCTCTGGATTTTGGTGTCTGTTGTTATGCTTCACTATTTCTAATAATTTGGAGATTCTCTCTGCTTTTAAATTAATTTGAATAAGGGTTTATGAATTTTGTTGATTTTCTCAAAGAAATAACTTCATATCATTGATTCTTTGTATTATTTTGTTGTTTCTATTTTATTGATTTCAGTCCCATCTTTGATTATTTCTTGCCATCTACTCCTTATAGATATGACATCTTCCTTTTGTTCTAGAGCTTTCAAGTGTGCTGTTAAGTTGCTAGAATTTTTATGTAGGTACTCAGTGCTCTGAACTTGTTTTTTAGAACCAGGTTTTTTGTGCCTCATTAGTTTGGTAAGATATGTATTCATTTTCATTCAGTTCTAGAAAGTCTTTCATTTCTGTCTTGACTCACTTTTTTCATTCTGTAGAGAGTTGCTCAGTTTCCATGAGCTTGTAAGCTTTCTTTTATTTCTGTTGTTGAAATCCAGATTTAATCCATGATAGTTCAATAAAATGGGATTTTATCAATTGCTATTTTTTTTGTATTTATTGAGACTTGCTTTGAGTTTGAATAAGTGGTCAGTTTTGGAGAAAGTTACATGATGTGCAGAGAAGATATATTCTTTCATGTCTGGCTGAAATCGTCTATAAATATCTGTTAGTTCCATTTGTTTTATAATATTTTAGTTCCACCGTTTCTCTGATAAGTTTCTGTCTTGATGACTTCTTCATTGGTGAGAGTGGGAAATTAGCCTGTTGTTCAAGCTATAGTAGGGTTACTTTCACAAATGTGGATGCCCTTTTGTTTGGGATAGATGTAAAGATTTGAAATGTTTTCTTGGTAGATTTTTGTTTTTGTTGTTTTAATGAATATGCCATGTCCTTCCCTATCTCTCTGATTAGTTTTAGCTTGAAGTCTATCTTGTTAGATATTAAAATAGCTTCACCAACTTTCTGCTTAGGTCCATTTGCTTGGAATATCTTTTGTAAACCCTTTTCCCTGAGGTAATGTCTATCCTTGATGTTGAGGTGTTTTTCCTTGATGCAGGAGAAGGATTGATTCTGTTTACAAGTCCATTCTGTTAGTCTATGTATTTTATTGGGGAATTGAGTTCCCTGAAATTGAGAGCTAACAATGGCAAATAATGGTGGGTTACCATTATTTTGTTGTTGGTAGTGATGGTAGTCAAGTGTGTGTGTGTGTGTGTGTGTGTGTTTCCATTCGTTTGATTTTGCTGGTATAAGTTTACTTACTCCCTGAGTTTTCATGGCTGTAGTTAACCTCTTAGGGTTGGTTGAGAGAAGCAAAAGAAATAAAAGAATTTCTCATCAATGTAATTGTTATAGAAAAATAATTTGTCAAAGAACAGGGGAACACTTCATCAAGAATAAATTATTAATTTGAAAATGAGCAAGAACATTGTGGCTAAATGGCAATTGTAATGAGCAAAATACATTGATCTTGAAAGGTATGGCAAAACTGGATCAATTTGACTGATTCCTTGTCCTGCCTCAAAACAATGTGCTAGACTTTGTTGATTCCCCATGAGAAAACTTACCTCTCTGAGGAGTGGATGGGGGGCTGTGGTGGGGATTAGATGTGGGAAGTGGGAGGAGGGGAGGTAGTAGGAACTGTGATAGGTGTAACAGTCCTATCTGTCCTGGAACTAGCTCTTGTAGGCCAGGCTGGCCTCGAACTAACAGAGATTTGCCTGCCTCTGCCACCCAAGTACTGGGACTAAAGGCATGTGCCACCACCGCTCAGTTGAGAAAAGATTATTTTAAAAAATAAATTTAATAATAAAAAATAGTAAACAGTCTAACTCATTTTATACAATGAAATCACTAATTCTGCATTTGAGCCTAAGATATTCTAGATTTGAAAATACCAAGAAAATGAAAATCCAGAAGAATACAGAATCATGGTGCTTCTTGCCCTTGGATTATGGACTTAAATCTAAATGGATCCAAGACCTCAACATAAATCCAGTAACACTGAACCTCACTTAAGAGAAAGTGGGAAGTAGCCTTGAATGCATTTGCACAGGAGACCACTTCCTAAATATAACACCAGTGACATAGACACTGAGAGAAAATATTAAAAAATGGCACATCCTGAAACTGAGAAGCTTCTGTAAGGCAAAGGATAATCATCAAGACAAAACAACAGCCTACAGAACGTGAAAAGATCTTGACTACCTTAATTGTCATCATAGACCCTTTATCCAGCAACTGATGGAAGCAGATGCATAGATCCACAGACAAGCACTGGACTGAGTCTTAAAGTCCAGTTGAAGAGAGCAAGGAGCCATAATCTACGCAAAGGGATCATGACCATGATGGGGATACCCAATGAAACAGCTTGCCTGAGCTAATGAGAGCTTACTGACTCTGGACTGATAGCAGGAGAAACTGCTTAGGACAAAACTAGGCCCTCTGAATGTGGGAGACAGTTGTGAGGCTTGGTTAGTATGTAGAGTCACTGGCGGTGGGACCGGGATTTATCTCTAGTGCTTGAATTGGTGTTTTAAAGCACATTCCTCTTTGGAGGAATACCTTGTTCAGCCTAGATATAAGGGGGAGGGCCTTAGTCCTGCCTCGAAGTGATGTGCTGGACTTTGTTGACTCCCTTACCCTTTCTAAGAAGTGGATGGGGAGGTGGACTCGGGGGAAGGGTAGGGCAGGAGGAAGGGAAGGA
This sequence comes from Ondatra zibethicus, assembly GCA_004026605.1. Lineage (NCBI taxonomy): Eukaryota > Metazoa > Chordata > Mammalia > Rodentia > Cricetidae > Ondatra > Ondatra zibethicus. Next base: position 69,274 of record PVIU01007887.1, on the reverse strand, counting down.
GTATGAATGGGAATAGCTATATAAAAATGAGAAAAGATTTTATCAAAAAGTAACCAAAAAAAGAACAAAGATGTCATCTTTCAATGCTATGTAGTCAACGCAAGTAGTATCATCAAGGAAATATGAATAGATAGTTCAATGGATCATGAAGCTGGAGAAAATATGTGTGTAACTTAAAAGATAGAGAACATATAAAATCACAAACTCAAAATTATTTCTGGCAAATGAGTCACAATCCCTTAGCTAGTTCTCTTTTCAAAGGCTTTCTTTACTATGTATTTCCTAAAAAATAACCAAGATTCTCCACTGAAACCAAAAGTTAGAGACCATCAAAGATGATAGACACTAAGCTCAAAGTGTTATACTGATGTTCGCCATACTTATGTTTGCCACACAGATGTTCACCACAAGTAGACTGAAGTTTTCCTTACAAATTCAGGAAATCCATACTATCTTAATTAACATTATAACACTCAAACACTGATGACATAACTATCTGGTAATATTACTTACCAATAAATTTTTCTATACACTTCTTTTAATCCTTACTTTTATTTGGGGGGGATTATGGTATGATTACATCATTATTTCCCCTTTTCTTTCTTCCTTCCAAACCATCTTTCTCTCTTTCAAGTTCATGGCCTCTTTTTTTTCCCCATTAGTTATTGTTACACAAATATATGGAAATGAGTTTATAAAGATGTGGGAGAAGGCTGTGTTATGTAATGTGTTGTATTGAAGAACAGAGCTATGTTAATATTTGTTTGAAATTTTAACAGCAAGGAATTTGGGAACTGTAAATACTTGAAGATGATGTGGAGAGCTGACAATATTGAAAGGAGATTTCCTAAAGGGTACAGTCTTAGGATGACAAAGTAAGGGCCGAGCACACAGCTGGTACGTATCAAATGGCTGAGTGAATCACACAGTAAAAGTGAGCACTGAGAAAGCCATTCCCCCCACTGCTGCTGCAGCACTCTGGTCCTGTGGTTTTTGTGTTGAGAATATTGTCATGAAAAAAGCATATGTAAATCAAGAAAATAGGTAACAGAATTGGGGAAAAAAATAATAAAATACAGTACATTTACCCTTGAAGGTACATATGAGAATAAGTTAAGGAAAGATTTACACCAGAGCTGATGAAATACAGTGATGTGTATGATAAAAGGAGAGGGAGATAGAGTCAACCCATTGCTGACCTTCAGTTAAAAGACAGGCCATCCTCAATACTGAGTGATAATCTGTTTATCTACAGTAGTGATGGATGTGGGGTTCCACTCAAAGGACTCTGATGTGAGTATGTATAAGAAGAGTTTGGTATTAATACTATAATTTATTCATTTAATCTAGCATAGCTTATAAAAAATAGAGTGAGCTTGATAGGGAGGCATATTCTTGTAACTGCGACTATTCAGGAGCCAGAAGTAGAAGAAGCTTCTGAGCAGGAATATTTGTTGCCTTGGCAACAAAACAAACCAGGTCTCCAAAAAATATAAACAAGGAAATGAATAAAAAAAGAATAACTGAGCAGTATATAGATGGCAAAACTCCTAAGTTTTTCTCCTTGGGCAACAGGAAGTGTGTTTCTCTCAGACACTGGGTAATGATTGGCATTAGAGTTGTATATGACTTTATATTTAGAAAGTACATATCTCAAAGTGGAAATAATATTAAGACTACTGTTCAACTTACTGCAAGAACCCAGTCTAATTCTGTCCACTATTCTTGTTAGTCCTGTTTTCTATCAGACTAATGATAGCCTGAACCTAATACTTGGTTGGATTTTTCCTTTTCTGAGTTTGGTTGATAAGCAATTATTTTATTTGCCAAAGTCCCTTTTAATTACTTTTTCTCTTTTTCTTTATAACTATGTTTCATGAAAATTCAGTAAGTGGAATTTCTCTTATATCATCCAGGGAATTTATAAGCATTAGTGTAATCAACCAGTTTCTGAATAAAAGTCCTACTACATGCCCTATCTTTTTTTTTTTTTGGCTTATCATGTGAGCACAGGTTTTTTTTTTTTTTTTTTTTTTTTTTTTTTTTTTTTTTTTTTTTTTTTTTTTTTTTTTTTTTTTTTTTTTTTTTTTTTTTTTTTTTTTTTTTTTTTTTTTTTTTTTTTTTTTTTTTTTTTTTTTTTT
>PVIU01007887.1:0-67033 GCA_004026605.1 Ondatra zibethicus | reverse complement strand
GATTATTATCCACGTAATATAAAGCCTACAAGTTGAACCCTGTTTATCATTAAGATATGCAACATTGCAGAGTCGAGTGGATCTGTTCTTCTAATAGTCATGCAGCCAAACATCACTTTGTGCAGTCTCCATTTGACAAATGGAATATGTAACAGTAGTGAAGGCTCGACTCCCTCTCTCTGAACATTTAATGGATGGTGGTAATGCTGGGCACTTTAAAGTTTCCTATTTGTAGTTTATAAATTTCCTAGTAAATTGGTAAAGAAATTACCAATTTCTTTAAGAATTAATATGGCCATATGAAACAATGTGACAGAATGGCCATGCGGGACCTCTTTAATGTTGAGTGTGTTAGCATTGTTACAAAACAGAGGTATGTATTTCATAATTGCTATGCAAGTCCATAAAAACACTGAATGGTACATTGTTATTAACATTCTGTTTGCAGAATTAATGAGTATAGCTGCTAATATTTAAAGAAGGACTTATGGATATTTCTAGTAGTCAAACAAAAGCAATATCTTTAGTTGGTTCCTTCATGATACTACCATTATATTAGAAATGCTGAGAAGCTATAGCATACTAATTTAATGATAATTTAATATATTTTTTAGACATGACTATCTTCAGTCTTCTGATCTCTAAGCCTCCAGACAAACATTTGGAGAGCTGATTGACATCTCATGTGATGTGCCAGTTGAGAGTCACTTTGCAGATGGCAGTGCATAGCACCACACTGACAATCTCATACAGTCATTCTATGCCTGCAGCAAAGGGACATCTATACTAAAACTTGCAAGTGTAATAGTGTAATTATTAGAAAGATAGCTTTCTGTTTGTTTATTAAATAAAGTCCAAAATTATGAAAGTTAAACATTAATACCCAAGTGTTTTTACTACCTAGTATTATTGAGTTGTCATTGTTGTAGGGCTGGTGTATGATGAATTAATAGAAAAAATAAGTGATACTTTATACAGTTTGGGCTATTGAGTATCAATAAACAAATGTTGCCCCTACTGAGGCAACATTTATTATGAGTGTGCTAGAGGAACGCCATATTAGATGTCAGTGAACTTGGACTCCTGTGTACTCACTCCTACAGGATACCGCGTTCTTGGCCCTCCACTTAGGAAAATAAAATGATAGTTGACAATGCAATTCAAGCTTCTGATTCTTATTAAGGCTGACTATTGAAACTTGATTAGACATATAATTATACACTGCTTGAGTCAAGAATGTCAAATAATGGGGCAAGACCTCTAAAGCTGGGGATTCAATTTACAGCCCAGGTTGGTCTATGAACAACTGACTCAGACAGCACTCAGTCAGAAATCACTCCTAGTTTAACCTCTTAAGAGTTGCTGTGAAGATAATTTCTGGCAAGGGCCTAAAACTGAATTCTCTACTTCTTTAACTTTCCATTGAAACTCTGGAGAGACAGAGTAAGGAAGAGGCAGTGGGAGAAGAAGAGGTAGAAAGACAGAGAATACAGGTTAGAGTAATGAAAGAGAGATATAGTCATAACCTTTAAAATTTTTGTATTATATTTTATTACATTGTATTGCATTATATTTGCTATTGAACTTCATCAAAATGCATTGTGTGTAAATATGAAACGTAATCATTCTATCTTTAAGAAGAATCAGTTTAAATGTTTTGGCATTGCTTTCTGCAGAGAGAATTTATACCATACATACAGTTGTCCTCTGTTTTCACAGGAGACTAACTTCATTATACTACATGAACTTAAACATTTAAACATACAGACAAATATATGATGAATTTATTCCATTGCATTACATAAAAGAAATTTGTGGAAATGTGATTTTCATATACAGTATATAAAGAAAATCTCTACAGAGGTTCTTCAATTTAGAGCTCCACAGTGGTTGCGATTTAGACCTGTAGACATGCTGCAGTAAGTTACTGATATAAATTAGTATCAGGCAGAGTTGGCAACACTGTTATATGCCAGAAGACAGACTGAAACTTACAGATGCATCCATACAAAGGTATAAATCTTTCATAATAAAATAATTTTTCAAACAACAAGCCTAGGCAAGAAACATTATGGTACTGGTATTGTTAAAGAAAAATGAAGGTTATTGTATGAATTCTGTGACCCATGCTTACCTCACGTCTTGATTTCATGAGTGTCTATTAATTTTGACCTTCATGTTCTTTGTGGACCTTACTAATGTAGTGTCTCTGCTAGTAGCTGCATTCAACTCAACCTGGTCTTAAACTGACTCTTCTCCATCGTAATACTCCACTTCGGTTTCCACCATCCTAACTTTTTTCAAGTAAAAAGATGTAAAAAGATGAGTTCTATTCTGAAGAATTCTGTTTTTGATTCTATTAAAAACTGGTGCTGAGGAATTAGTAAATTATCTGACTTTGCTTAAAATGTGATATTTGTATACGTATGTTAAGATCATTCACCAAAATTATGAGAGTAGGGTGCTGTTACGAGGGTCGAGGCCATTTGTTTGCTGGTTCCAAAGGCATAAGGTATTGGAAAGTGAGTAAATTCCAAGGCTGTCAGAAGATGTAGCATCTACAACAGCCCACTGGGTGTTTTCAGGAAAATAATGGTTATCTTAACAGTTTTGACAAGACACAAAAGGCAACAGATGTGCACTGTAAAGACATGAGTCTCTCCATGATTTTCTAGAGTGATAATTGACCATATAACTTTCAGGCCTTCCACTTTAAAAGAGTATGATTCTTTCAGCTTGGCTCAGTGACTTGTTAACATCCTATTACCTGCATTTCTTCAGCTTTCTCATTCTCCAAACATCTACTAGTAAAATGATTGTTTTTGACATTATTTGACTTTCCTGATTCAGGAATGGTGTAATTATACCCCTGGTCAAGTTACAGTGAACAAACTACATCCAAAGACATACCACATATGGAAGCTTTATGGTTAATCACAAACAGATAAAACTGGGTTTTCTTACCACGTCTTACAGTGAAGGGGATTTTTATATTTTAGAATATGTATAATGAAAGGCAAAACCAACAAATGCTGATATATTTTGTATGTGAATTTCACATCGAATTAGGAAGTCTGAATTTAAAATTATAGCAGTCAAATTTGCTGCATTTTTCATTAAGACTTTTAATTGAAATACTATGTAATATATGCATTTATTTGCTATAAAAGCCCAACTTAATCAGTCAAGTAAGCTAAAAAGTAACATCAGAAAAAAACAGAAAAGAATTAACATTCTGTCTTATACATAATCTCTTTTAGCCTTTTTAAATTTTATGTTTTATATTTAAAAAAATATTTATCTAATAATGTAGTCTCAGAGAAATAAAACATAAATTCTCATACATGTTGTTTATTTATATTCCTTATTATCATAAATGTCTTCTGAATTTATTATTATATACTTAATAAAGTATGTCTAATTCTAAATCAAAGAATACATTGTAGTACAACATAAATCAAAGAGAAGAAATGCCATCCTAGATGCTAAAAAAATGTGTTGGAATAAATGCAAAATGGCGTGGGAGAACAATTCTATATCTGTCAATTATGTTTTAAATAAACACTGATTGGTTGGTAGCCAGGCAGAAAGTATAGGTGGGAAAACCAGACAGGAAGTAGAGGTGGCACAATAAGAATAGGAAAATTCTGGGAAGTAGGAAGCTCCCCCCACTCCTGCCCAGACCACCGAAGAAGCAGGATGTGACCTGTCCCGCTGAAAAAGGTACTGAGCCATGTGGCTAACATAGATAAGGATAATGGGTTAATATAAGCTACAAGAGCTAATAAGAAGCCTGAGCTAATGGGCCAATCAGTTTATAATCTTCTGGAGACCTCTGTGTGATTTTCTTTGGGACCTAATGACTGTGGGACCTGGTGGGAGGACAGAAACCAACCAGGCCCTTCCTGTTACAGCAAAAGACCATTCCTATCCATCCTTAGATGACTGTGATAAAATATTAATAATAAATTGTTTGGGAGGTCAATATTTAAATTTGAAATTAAGTTATTATAGTGACTTGAAACTTACTATTAACTAGAAATTAAACATAAGTGTTTAAAGTACAAATGACTTGAAAAGATGATCTAGAAAAAGCAATATACAGAACAGAGATTTTTTAAGAGATGGTAGAGAAGCAATCTGACTTAAAGTCTTCTAATGCATTTTCTAAGGATTAATCTAAATACAAAGCAAAAGATCAAATAATGGGAACTTTGTACTGGTGCCAGTCAAAACTAGCTGAGCATTTTCCCCTTTAAAAATAAACTTTATTTTTCAACATAAGATTGTCATCAATTCTTTGGGAATTTCATATCATATACCCTGATCACTGTCCCTTCCCAGTCTTATCAGCTCTGCCTACTCTGGCCCTGTGACCTGCCCCCACAATTAAAAAAGAAAGAAAAAAATCTGATTTATATTATCTCTATACTCACTGGGCCATGGTCTAATTCTTATTTGCATACCACTTAAATAAAACTGAGTCCTTCCTTTTCCACACCTTCACCAAAAGCTACACTTCAGCATCCTTGCCACACTAAAAGAGCTCTCTTATGTCTTAGTTAGGGTTTCTATTGCTGTGAAGAGGCACCATGACCACAGCAACTCTTATAAAGGAAAAGATTTTATTGGTGCTGGCTTACAGTTTCAGATGTTTAGTCCATTATCAACATGGCAGGAAGCATGGCAGTATGCAAGCAGACATGTGCTGGAGAAGGAGCTTAGAGTTCTACATCTTTATCCTGAGGCAATTGGAAATGAGTTGTGAGCCACACTGTGAGTAACTTGAGCATAAAAGACCCCAAAGCTCACCCCTACAGTGACAGTCTTCCTCCAACAAGGCCAAATTCCTAATAGTGCCACATGCTATGGGCTGAGCATTTAAATATATGATGCTATTGGGGGCCATACCAATTAAAACCACCACATCTACAGTGCATTTCTGCCTAGGCTGTGGCTTTTTTGGGGAGGTGGGGTGGGTGGTTATGGGTTGTCATAAAGGCTGTCCATGTCCTGCTTTCTCAACTGTGCATCTGCAGTATTTAGTATTTCTGCCAAAGTAGCATCCTTGTTCTTTACAGTCAGCAGGAGCACAGATCATGGGCTTCCACATAACTTCTGGTGACGGCAGAGACCACAAATAGAGCTCCTGGAAGCAGTAGGAACCTAGACACAGACATTGGCCTCAGTAGCAGCACAGAACTGGAAAGCACCCTGGCCTAAGGTGGCAGCACAAGCCACCCACATCAATATGGCTCTCAGTGGCAGTACAGTCCATAGATACCAACATGGCTTCAGGCTACATACAACAGACATCCACATTTCCTAATGATAAAATTCTGGAGGTGAGTGACTTACCTGCTAGCTGGCCTGCCACCACCCACTGGATTCTGGCCCCCTAAGACCCACTCCATTGACCAATCCAAGCAACCTCTGCATCCTACCTATGGCCAACTTTTCCTCACAACTTCAGCAGACTCCATAAGTCCAGGTACAGCCCACACCAGTCAGAAGAACAGCACTCTCACCATTTTCTGGACTACAACTTTAGAAGAAGACTTCTGCTTTACAGGATCTAGGCATCCAATACCCCACAAACCTCAGTGGAGAGAGTCTACTCGACCTGAAGACTTGCCATTTGCTAGAACCCTTTGGCTACTTAGGTCAGAAGACAAAAGAGGATACAGAAAATAAAGAAACAAAACACCCATCCAAAAATGAAAAAGACAAGAATCAACACCTAGACCTATAATAATACCAAATCCCCATGCCTAAACACCAGTATAAGAAGATGTTCAATAACAGAACAGGCAATAGGGCATAACCAGAATCCCTTTAAGCAAACCTGAACATTCCAACATAGTTGAAGTACAAGAAAATGACCTTAAAGTAACTTAACAAAGATGATAGAAGCCCTTAAAGAAGAGACAAAAATCTCACTTAATGAAATAGAAGAAAGGACATCAATAATCCCTTAAGGAATGCCAAGAAAGTGAAGAAAAGGCAACCAAAGAGGTGGAGGAAAATTTCCAAGATCTGAAAATTGAAATAGAAGCAATAAAGAAAACATAAATTGAGGGAATTCTGAAAATGGAAAATCTGGGTCAGTGAACAGGAACTACAGATGCAAGCATCACCAATGGAATACAAGAGATGGAAGAGAGACTCTCTGGTGCTGAAGATACAATAGAGATAATAGATTCATTGGTTAAAGAAAATGTTAAATCTAAAAAACTCCCGACACAAAACATCCAGGAAATCTGGGACACTGTGAAAAGATCAAACCTCATAATAATAGGAATAGAAGGAGAATAATCCCAGCTCAAAGACACAGAATTATATTTAACAAAATTATAGAAGAAAATTTTCCCAACCTAAAGAAAGACATGCAAGTTAAAAAAAAAAAAACAGCAAGTAGACTGGACCAGGAAAAACATTCCCTCACCACATAATAATCTAAACATTAAACATACATAATAAAGATGGAATATTAAAAGTTGCAAAGGAAAAAATGCAAGTAAAAGAGCAGATCTATCAGAAACACACCCAATTGCTCAATGGAGACTTTAAAAGCCATAAGGTCCTGGACAGATTTCTTTTTGACACTAAGAGACCACAAATCCCAGCCCAGACTACTATACCCAGCAAAACTTCCAGTTGCCATAGATGGAGAAACAAGATATTTCATAACAAAGTCAAATTTAAATTATACCTATTCACAAACCCTACAGAAGGTACCAGAAGTAAAAGTCCAACCAAAGGAAGTTACCCATGTGCACAATAACACAGGCATTAGATAATCTCACACCAGCAAAATCCAGAGAAGGGAAACACACACACAACCACCACCATCACCACCACTACCAACAACAACAAATAAAAGTAATTAAAAATTAACTGGTCATTAATATCTCTCAACAGTAATAGCCTCAACTCACCAATAAAAAGACACAGGCTAGTAGAATGGATATGAAAATAGAATCCATTCTTCTACTGTATCCAAGAAACACACCACAGCATCAATCACAGACATCACCTCAGAGTAAAGGTTTGGGTAAAGATTTTTCCAATCAAATGGGCATAAAAAGCCAGTTTGTGTAGCTATCCCAATATATAACAAAATAGACTTCAAAGTAAAATTAATCAAAAGAGATGAAGGAGATTTCATATTCATCAAACGAAAAATCCATCAAGATGAAGTCTCAATCCTGAATATCTGTATCGTAAATACAAAGGCACCCACATTTGTAAGAGAAACATTACTAAAGCTTGAATTAAACATTGAATCCCACACATTAATAGTGGGAGACTTCAGTACCCTATTGTCATTAATAGACAGGTCTTCCAGACAGAAACTAAACAGAGAAATAAAGGAGCTATCAGATGCTACCACTCAAATGGATCTAACAGACATCTACCGACATTTACAGAACATTTTATCCAAAATCAAAAGAATATACCTATTTTTTTCAGCACTTCATGAAACCTTCTCAAAAACTGACCACCTACTCAGTCACAAAGCAAATCCAACAAAAAATTGGAATAACCCCCTATATCTTATCAGGTCACAATGGATTAAAGTTGCATTTTGACAACAACGCAAACTACAGCAAGCCTACAAAATCATGGAAACTGAATAATACTATACTGAATCACCAATGGGTCAAGGAAGAAATAATAAAATTTTGTAGTTGTTAAGGTAAAAGGTGCTGTTACCCATATTCTTGTTATAGGATAAATCATGCTCTCAAAAAGTAATGTCGATGTCCTAACCAAAAATACTTGGGAGCATATCCTTATTTAGAAAGATCTTTGACAGTGTAACCTATTCAAAGCAGAGTCAGGAGGGTGGGCCTTAGCACCCTGTAGTGATGAGGATGATTCTCAGAGGAGGGAAACAGCAACACAAAGATAAACAAAAGAAACCTAATAAGTCCACCCATTCTGTACTATTCTGGCATGACAGCTGTGAGAGACAACTTAAGATGGATTTTAAGTGACATTCTTTATATGACTTTGGATGTAAAAGAAAATGTGAAGCATAATGAATTAGTGGGATAGGACAATGTGTTAGCAGTCTCTCTGCATTCATGGGCAGCAACCTCTCAGTCCAGTATATGACTCAAGATTTTCTAAGCTTTCTATGTTACCCTAGCTTGCTTTTGTTTGACTGTGGTCAAACATGGACAGGAAGCACCCAAGGGGGTGCATTTTGAAGAGGTTTTGTACAGTTTGCAGTGTAAGTGACTGTAATACACACAGTTGTTTTTTCTTAGAACTGAAGAAAATGGCCTGCTTTAGGATGCAAGAGAAATGGAGAAAAGTAAGACATTCTACAATGTCAGTTGAGACAAAGACTGAGAAAGCTTTCAAACCACAAAATTAGAGTAGAATCATAGAAAGATTAATATTAATGTAGTTGCCAGTGCTATAAAAGCATTGGTATAAAAGCTAGGTGGTTTTGCAAATAGTGATATTATTGGCTCAGACATGTGTGAAACAATGAGAAAAGCAAATATCTACCCATATGGTCACACCTAGGAAATGGGATTCATTTTGTAGGATACAGCGGTAAGTGTTCTAACCAATCTGCCCCAGCACTGAAAATAAACACGAAATTCAAGAAAATAAATTTAGAATCAACGGGACATGACATTGAGAGGTAGAAAATGGCAGAATTGCCAGGAAGAACTGAAGAGGAGAGCATAGGATAGACATCTACTGTACTTGTGTATGAAATTACCGAAAAATAAAGTTTAAAAGTTACAGAAAACAAAATAAGCGTCTTCTCAATACATTCTGCCTACTATTCTTTTCAGTGATTTTTGTTTAACTCCAACTTGTAGGCATACAAAACACCACCGTAAGGGTTACAAATGCATAGCATTTTATACACACACACACACACTCACACACACACACATATATATACACATACACACACTGAGTATAAATGGTGAACTAAAGGAGGAAATTTAACAATTCATTTCAATTATAGTTTCTTTAATAAATAAACAATATTTCCATGCCTTTCTTTCCTTTCTAAAATATGCTCTTTGATTTTCTTTGCAGAACTATCATGGTGTTTTCACATTGTGTTTGTTCATGTGTTAATTGTTGCCCACCCTAAGATGATTGGAAGTGGAATAGACAAAAAAAAAATGTTTAAGAGCTAAATCTGTTCAGATTTATTGTATATTTGATTGACTTGGGAAATGACTTTCAGTTGACATCTGAGCCAACAAGTTAGCTGAAATAAAATTTTGCTTAATACCTTTGCATCAATAATCTAGGCACAGCCTCATTGATTGAGAAAGTCTGATCAATAGAGTATTACTGGCTGCCTAACTGTAACTTTGCCAGATTTTTTTGTTGTTGTTAATTCTGCTGATGACCTTCCTACCAATGCTTTTCAGGTTCATCTTTTTTTTTTTTTTACTTTGAAATTCAATTTGCTCCATTTGCTGTTATTTGAAGAATTTACACATCCAATTGATTTTATCCACCAAATGTAGTTAGTATATGGGATTCAAAGATTGGACCTGACTGACAGTGAATTCTACAACTTCCCAAGTAGTCATACACTTAGCAAGTACTTTTATAACAAAAATATTTGGGAAAATACTTGCATCAATGATGGGAGATAAATAATAAAAATTAAATACACCATTTTGTAAGAATGATACACATATCAAAGTATGACAAGTATTAAAACAGGTATTATCATCAACTATTTCATAATAAAGAAGAAATGTAGTGTCTACTTGCAAAATTTGCAAAACGCAAGGGATCCTTGTGGAAAATTATTTTTCTGTTATCATCTGTTGTGCACATCTCATCTTAAAATTACTAAAAGCAGACCAAATTGAGACTTGAAGAGTACTTCCCTGCTAAATTCTTAACTCCTGGGATTTTTGCTACCACTTCTACCATGAATTTCTTTTGCTCTAATTCACAATTCTATTTTCATGGTTCAACATAGAGCATGTGTTAGCCCAAACCTATTTTATCTCTAAAAGCCTGGGTTGTAAGATTGTCCAGTCACAGTCCTTAACACCATCCTATTATAACCTTCACCAATGGCTGTTCTTTCTTATTCATCGAAATTTCCATTCTCTCAACCCTGCATTTCATCTTTATCTGTTAGTAGCCATTTATTTTTCTCCATAATCATTTTATTCCCCTGACATTTTCTCAGAAACACCTTGGATATGAATACCAGGACCATGGCTTTTCTGGCTGTAGACATGGTCAGCTAAGCGGCGCTGACAAAAATCAAACAAACGCATGGCTTGATTTCAGCATAGACTCATGGTCTCCAGTATCAACCTGACTTTCAAAGAATCACTTTCCAATTCCGTCATTCTTCTCACTGCTTCTATCCTGAACCATGATTTCCACAAAATAACAACATTTTTGCTGTGCAGAGGAAGAAAACTTAGTATCCACTAAATAAAAATTCTTTTCACATCTGAACATCACGTCTATGAACACAGGGACAATACCAATCATCTTGTGTTCTTGCTCCAACTATAAAGGTTCTTCCCCTACTTCTAAGGTTAATTGTGCTACTTGTACTTTTTTGGTGTTGTTTTCTTGCAAAAATAATGAATTTATTTTGCTAAAACAAATGATAAGTAGCTCTATGAATAAAAATACTTTACCAGTTAACAAATTCTATTTAATTACTGCCTTCAGGAAAGGAAGGTCTCAACCCATTTGTTGAAAACTATCTAATGTATTGATTCATAATAATTCTTTGAAATGTTCTTGGTTCTCTGAATCTCTCCTTCTCCTTTTTCTCTTCTTCCTCCTTCATTTTTGAGCTGCATATATCTGGCTTTCTTTTATTTTAAATTTACTTTGTTTTTTGAGAATTTCATACATAAGCTGTACTTACATTATTTCTACTCCATTTTCTCCACTCTCTATCTCTTCCCATGCCACCCTACTCCATCTCAAATTCATGATCTCTTCATATATATATATATATATATATATATTTAGTCTTCCCTGTATGTATATGTGTTTAACATTAATAATTAAGGATTGTCTACCTCTCAGTGGGCTCATACATGCAGATGACTGATTCCCCCTCTTAGTAGCCATTAGTCACATTTAGTTCTTCATCTAGGAGTGGTGTCTTATAAGATGTTTCTCAGTCAAACTGGGATATCCATTGGTATTGTCATTTTGTACATCTTGTTCAGGGGACCATAGTGTAAAGATTTCATAGGTACAGCTTCCTTTCATATACTGAAGATTCTGTCTCACAACAGATGTCCCAGTCCTCAGGCTCCATGGTCTTTCCTGAGCTTTAGAAGTAAGGGTATGTTGTGGATATATTGACTGGGGATGAGTACCTAGATCACAGTCAGTTTATATTTTCCTTTATATTTTCACCAATATTGATCTCCATCTTCTTCAAAAAGAAACTTTCTTGATGAGGGGGTGAGAGCTACACTCCTGTGTATAAGGATGAAGATAAAGTCAGTCTACTATTCTCAAAGTATCCATTTCCTTTTTCTTCTAACCTAACATAAACACTGAACTGTAGCTGAGCATATGCATGCCTTCTGTCCAGGCTACAACTCTCAGCTGCACCATTCTGCTTCTCTCATCTGAAAGTAATCATCAGTATTAGTTTAAAATCTTCCCTGACATGATATAGGCACTCATTGTATGTGTCTTCACAGCAACTCAAATCTCCTTTGTCATCACCTTCATCCCAGTGACTTAGAATCAATTTTTTCTTCCTGTCACTGCTGAGATTAATTGTTCGGTGGATCTAGACATGGTGATTTCAGAGTTCATAGCTGTTTTTCTAGCATTTAACATATTATCTAGCACCTAGTGAGTGTTCCATAGACATGTGATGATGTAATTATAGCTAACTTTAATAGAATGCTTTCCATACATCAATACATGGGCTAGTATTGCAATAAAAATGTATGTGCCTTCTTTAATTATACCAGTTTCATAACACATTTATGATGATTGAGTATTTTATAAAGAATATGTTATGAGTTGGGTTAAACAATCTCATAGTTTTCTCACATCTCATCAAAGTTTGACCTAGAATACACAACCTGGTGATGTCTATCAAAATACATTCTTAGCTACTACATTTTATTCTATCTATAAAAAATGAAGGAATATGGATAAAATTTGTTTTGATTCCTATGTGATATGGGAAGTCCTTCTGTATATGTGTTGCTTTTATTGTTTAATGAATAAAGAATATGTTTCAGCCTATGACAGGGCAGAATAGAGCTAGGCAGGAAAACTAAATTGAATGCTGGGAGAAAGAAGGTGGAGTCAGTGAGAAGCCATACAGCTACCGCAGGAGATAGACACCAAAGTCTGGATGGAACTTTACTGGTAGGCCCCAGCCATGTGGCAATACACAGATTAATGGAAATTGGTTAATTTAAGATATTAGAGCTAACTAGCAATATGCCTAAGTGATGGGCCAAGCAGAATTTTAATTAGTACAGATTTCTGTGTGATTATTTCGGGTGTCTGGACACACAGGAAATGAATGAGCAGCCTCCAACAACACCTGTGTCTGTCTTGTATTTCTATGTTGAAAAATACATTTCAGTTCTCTATCTAAAGTTCTCTTCACAAGATCAAAATAACAGAACATGATTCAAGTTTGAACTTAAAGAAGATAATACAAATAAAATAAGATCTTTGACTTCAAAAAGTGATGTATCTAGGTGCTACAGAAAAATGAAGTCTTTATGTTGACAATGTTTCTGCTTAATGCAGTTTCTTAATAGTTCATTATTCAAATAAATACTTGTTGTATCTCAAATTAAATTGAGGAGGATTCATTTTTCTTCCAATTGTGAAATTTAGAACATTGAACTGGTGCTTCCAGCCACAAAGACTGGCGTGAAGGATGGACAGCCTTGTGGTTACATGACATTCCTAACATAACTGCATGTTTATTTGTAGAAACAAATGCCCCAGAATATTATCATGGGACTTAAGATCTCCCCGTTGCTTCCACCACACATACCAGCTGTCGGTTCTTTACTTCCGTTATCCAACCACAGCTATACTGATACAGGAGATCTATTGTGTTTGCAGGTGAGGAATGGTTCACAGCTTTTCTTACTTTCTCTTTAATAGTGTGAATGAAGAGTACTTGGAGTCTGAAGACTCACCACATAAGAACACATCAAGCAAGATGCTTGTCGACTAGTATGTATAGTCACTGACTCAGATACTCTGAAAATTTTAAATCATAATTTAAATGATTATTTTAGTTTTAATGGTAATTTTAGTTGATTTTATCTTTAAAATGTTTTATACCATCTCTTTTTCTGTCTAAGTAAATACTCATTGCATTTACTGTAGGTAAATTAGAAAAACATAGAAAGCAGAAATAAAAATAACTCATGATCCCAGCACTCAGATAATAATTTTATTTATATTGTGGTGTTTTTACAAAATTATCTTATGTACAAATATACCTACATGTTTTCTGGTCACTTCATCATTTGAAAAACTGCTGGCTTTATTCCACATGAAGTTTGGAATACGAAACTAGTTTGGAATATAATGATAAAATATAATAGATGAGCTATAGTAAACAGAGTTATGAGCCAGCTGACTATTGTTTTAGTAGTAGATGCACAGAGGTCCCATAAATATCATATTTAGTTCTTACTGAGACTTGGAATCCTTTATTACCATATAAACTGACTCAAACTCCATAGTCAAAATTTTAAAAATATTTCAATAACCATCATTCAAGAAAGCTTACAACAAATGAAAATGGTAGCTCACAACCTCTAAAAGCTACCTGTATTACTGCAGAAATATGTAACTGAATAAATAAATGAAACTTAATTGCATATAGTTTTGGAGAATTTAACTGCAATAATCAAATACAGCAGAATCATTCCTACAATTTTGCATACTCTACACTTACTGATTATCAAAGTAAAATTGTGTCCAAGTCTTAAATATAAAGGTAAGTGACCAAACAATTGACCCTTCACTGGCATGAATAGTATAGTAAGGACACAGACCTATCATGTCCAGTTGAGGGCAAAAAGGAAGAAACAAACAAATATCCCTTTAATATCATAGGCAGTTATTCACACCCTGTTTCAGAGGATTTAAAAATAGTTGGTGTGTGAAGGGCATTTGAAGATTTAAGCTTTCCCTGTTGCACGGTTCACTGCTAATATATCTGGGTTATATCTATATTGGCACAAACATAACCAGTGAAATAATGTTTCAAAGATGACATTTTTAATGTGGGAGAGAAAAGTGTGACCCAATGTTAATTACAGATGTCAATTATATTTGTGTTGTTTAGGGAACATTGTGTCATTTCAGTGTATTAAAAGATAGGCATCCATAATTGGAAATCATCTTGGCAAGTTACTGTTTATAATGGAAACGACCAGTAGCTGCTATCCACTAATCTCCCAGGGATAGCAGAAAGCTTAGTGGCCCTGAAAATAAATTGTATCATTAGAAAAACAAGTAGAAAAATATGAATAAGCTATGATGACATGGACTAAAAGAAAAGAAAAGAAAAAGAGCTTTGGAAGACTTTCTTGTTATCTTCAAACTTAAGTAGGGTGAACATAAAAAAGATGGTGACCAGCTGCTCTCAGAGCTACAGCAGGAAATGGCTTAACTTGCAAGACAAATTTAAGTTGACATAATGTAAGAAGTTCTTGACAGCATTGAATTTTAATCACTTAAAATAGGCTCCTAAGGACAGCTGAGGGGAATGTCTTTTCTGAAAGTCTTTAACATTACAAGGATGATAAGCATTGTGATTGGCTGCTGGAGTTTGAGAAGGGGCCTAACAAGGACAGCTGGTTTTAGGCAGGATTACTGAATATGACCTCCACATCTTCCTGCTCTAGTATTTGATATTGCGTTCGATAGCCACTCTGAAGGGATTCCAAGCAGATAGCTCATTAATGCTTTAATTCACCCAATAGTACTGGGTACCTAGAGCCTGTTCTACTATATAGGTTGTCTACATTGATTTATTGAACCAAAATATATAGTAGCAATATGTTTGTCAATATAAGCTCAAATTTCTTGGTCTGCCCTTTCAAAACATATATTTTGAAATATATATTATGTAATATATATTCACCAAATATTTCATTTTTCTTAAACAGTTGTCACATCCTTTGGCATTAAAAATTAAAACAACTGTAAAATAGAAAAACTGCATGTCTTCTAACATTGAGTGGGGCTCAGATCTCACTGGGAATTCTATGCCTCTGGATATTTCAAGATCTATATCTACATGCTATAAATTCCAAAAGTTGCTATGTATATAGAAGACAACTACAAAGAGACAAGGAGAAATATTTGGATCCTTAGAATCCCAACCACAAACAGGCTAGTGTCAGTAGGATCAATATTTTTTCTTTTAATTTAATTGGAGGAACTTTGCCTCACACAGGTAAGATGTAGATATAGATGCAGATATAGACTATATGTAGAGAGAGGATATAGATAGGTATAGATGTAGATATAGATACATAAAGGAGGAAAACTAAAATTTTATATTTTGCTTATTTAAAAAAATCCTCCCATAGCATTTTCAGGTTAAAGGAAGCCTTATTCACATAGCATAAAAGTGTCTCTAATCAACCTTCAACTGTTGAGATGAGCTCATCAGAAACATCTTCAAGAGCCCCAGAATTCAGAGCAAAAAGAAGTATATGAATATAGGAGCATTGTAGAAGGGAAAACTCTGCATCAGTTTCCTGTGGAATAAAAAAGAATAATTAAGAGACATAGTTATTGACAATGTCAAAAGATGAATTAATTAAAGGAATGAGCTCCAAAATTAAGAAATAATAGACACTAGTAGATGGTTAAAAAATTAAAAAAAAAGGATGAACATTCTCTTAAAAGGAAATAGAAAATTACACAAGTTCAATTAGAAAAAAAGCTGAACCACTCACTATTACAAGATTGCCCCTGAAAGCAGTCAGTCTCTCTGATACTCTTTCTTTATATCCTGAAGTCGATTCTTCCAGGCTATTCAGCTTCATCAAACTGTGTCTCCCACTGAGAAGCATCATTAAGATGGCAGCTCTCCCAATCTTCCACCTGAGAAATGGCCACGGAATTCACAGATTTTCATCCCCCACTGCACTCCCTCATACCCCACAGATTTCAAAGGTTGCTGTGTATGGAAGACAAATGCAAGGGGACAGGAAGGGATGCTTGGATCCTTAGATTCCTAGAGGCAAGCAGGGCTGTGTCAGTAGGATCAATATTTTTCTGTGTAATTTAATCAGATGAAATGTGATGAACAAGGGTATGGACTTTATCAAAAAGTATGCTTTAATTTATTAATTTATACTCATTTGTTTTTAAATGTATCTATACAGAGATAAACATTATACTTTGAATATTAGTGAAGTATAGGACTTTTTTCATTAAATGTTGTGTTTGACTTCCATGACTAATGTCCTTTAGACCGTATGAAAATGCCAATGCTAACAACTATAAAATTGACATGGTAAGAATTTTTGAATAATTTTTCTTCAACTTATGCAACAGGTATGATATTGACAATCTCCAGTAAATAAAAAATAAGAAATTTTGATTTCCAAAGTATCTGTACAAGTTTGTATCCCACCAGCAAAGAAGGAGTGTTCCCCTTTCTCCAGAGTCTCTCCAGCATTAACTGTCATTTGTGGTTTTGAGCTTAGCCATTCTGACAGGTGGAGCCTATTCATCATGTTGGATTGCCTTACCCGGACTGAATACACGGGGAGGTGCTAAGTCTTACAGCAGCTTCACAGGCCGTGCTTCTGATGCCCAGGGGAGGCCTGCCCCTTTCTGAGTGAATAGGGAGGAGGGGTGGCTTTGGGGTGCAGGGGGAGGAGAGGGAGCAGGAGGGAATTGGAAGAGATGAGGTAAGGGAAGATGTGGTCAGGATGTAAAAGAAAGAAATGAATTAAATAAATATTGTAAGTTAAGCTATCTATCTTAATTTAACATTAGCTGGCTATTATAAGGAAATCCAGTTTGAATTGCCTTTCAAATAAATATTATTTTGAGTAAACAAAGGAATAGGCTATGCTATATTGACATCCTAGGTGCACACTTAGGCATTTTCTTAAGTTGGTACAGACATAAACAGTTTCACACACATGTTTATGACTGTAGTCAGACATTGATTTCATAGTTATCTTCTTGACCTTACTAATTTAGCACCTTTCCTAGTGTCGATACTCCAGTGAGGCTATTGTGTCTGTGTTACCTATCAATATGTTGAGGAACGGTTCTATGTTTATTTGCCTTGGTATCACTCTTAATGAGCAATGCATAAAAACCTAGATAGAAATATGCTATATTACTATATAACATATTGAATCTTTTGAATGGAACAGAGATACATTTTTATGAATTAATAAATGCAAGTAATGATGAATATATTCTAGGTTACTAAAACAAATCAGCATGTCTGGTCTTTGACATATTGTTACAGTTCTGTGAATGTTTTTTCATTTTGTCTGAGTCCTGGCTCAAATGTCTCTTGTTCTGAGATTCATTCTCTGACCACCACCTGTGATCATATTGTGTGTTTGCTAAGCTCTCACTATTGAGAGTTTCAGTTCTATAAAAGGAGGGTCAGGAGTAAGTTTTAGGGTGGTTGCAATTTTTTTTTTACCCCATCCTTTCAAAACAAGAACATCTATTTCAATGCATTAGATAAATAGCCAGTAGAAAAATAAAACAATGTTTTATACTACATTATTTAGGTAGAAGTCTTTACTACTTTGAAATGACAGTGCTCGGTGTTATAGAAATTTGAATGTTATATATAAAATTTAAGTTCATGAAAAGCAAATGTCCTGCATAATTGATAGTCCAGTAGATCTTATGTAAACTTTTAACCATCGTGAGGACCACAATTCAGCATATCTTCAAGAATCATTTAATAACAAAACCTACAAACCAACAAATACAAGTTCTATAGCCCTAGACACAAAACACACAATTTCTAGCCAAGTGTAAATTCCATGTAGGACTGGTTCATAGCATCACCTTTGTTATTGAATTCACAGTTGTAAGAGAGTCATTAATATCAATCATTGATATCAATTTCAGTTGCATCTTTTGATTAAAATAATTACAGCTATCACATCCACACATCTCTATAAACACATGCAGGCATTTGAAACCATGAGAAGTATTCTGATGGAAATACAAATTATGAATGGCTAAACTTGCTCACTTTGTAAGATTTCATTGAATCAATCATTAGGTAGGAAACATATGTCTAATAGAATTTCCCACATATTACATAGCTTTCCCACAGTGAGAGCCAGTTTTACATTTTTAAATTATATGATCATCATTTTCCTGATATCATTTCAAAACACTTTCAAAACAAGGTAAGTCAAAGGATATCTGTGTTCAGGCAACTATGTCCTGGAGTACAGTGATTCTTCAAGACTTGATAATCAGTAAGCTATGCAATTTTATATGTCTATGTAATTTTGGGAGACTTAATTTTGAAAATCAAGTAGTTCCCTTATTTGTCCAGCAATGGATTATCCCAAAGTCACTCACATGTTATCTCCTAAGCTTCTGAAAATCCCCTATGAACAACCGGTCCTTGGGCTGTTTGACTGTGAAATAGAGATCTTGTACATCATATAATAAAAGCAATGCTCTGGCCATCAGGGTTTGGAGAGCACAGAAGTTGGTAGTCTCTATATCACTTCCCAGATTCTGTTATCATGTGTTTGTTTAGGTTTGTTCCTTAGAGCCCAGAAAACACAATGGATCTAATCAACTCAATTTCTGAATCCATCATCCCAGTTCAAGATAAGACATTTAAAATTTTATGTCTTTTAAAATATTGGGAATCTGTCTAATATTTTATTCAAGATCAAAAAAAATTGACAGTTTAAAGTAAACACCCAATGTCTGTAAATATTGTCTTTCAAAATCACTCAGCAAGATTATGTTTACTGTCACAGTAGTCAATTTACTTTTATATTATTTTGCCCACAAAAAGCACATGTACTTTGGCCATGGTCATCTCATGTTAAAAACTTTATGTTCAAATATCTTTTTACATAGAGAGTATTCACTCATTATTGCATTTCATATTAAGTTAATAATGGCTGTTTGATCCATTTTAAACTTTTTGATAAAAAAATCTTAATTTTATGAAAACAGTTGATTGGTCAAAAGTTGCATGCATCATGTGTTTCAATAAAGGATTTATTATTAAATAATTCTTTGTTATAATTGTAAGACACTAACAAACTAGAGAATTTCTCTGCATAGGTTACAAATGAAAAAATGTAAACTTATCAAAGCCTGTAGGATGAGTAATACTCCAAATAACAATTATTTTTAATGTCAAACTGTTAATTAAAATAGAAAAACTAAATAATAATGCTCTAGCTAATGAGGAAGCATGGAAAATACAGCAACTATATTAGGCAGGGAATATTCTAATATGCTTCGACGTCTTGAGACCTTATTGTAATCTAGGCCTCAGAAAATGCCAACGAAAAATGACCTGGCTTGTCTGACCAAAGGGGACTCCAAGGGTGGGAGCTAAAGGACCAACGTGGTGCTTTGGAAAGTCTCTGGCAGTAAATATAAAAAGTGCAATTGTACCATCTTTATTTAGTAAAATTAAGTATACTGGAAATGACAAACACACTAGTGATAACTAATCATAGTGGCACTAACTAAATGAAAATCAGAAGATGGGAAAGACTTAAAAAGTTGAAATCTACAGGAAACAAATGAAAATGAGCAGATATAAAACCATTATATACACATTTCCTTATATCTAATATTTATCCCATGGCATATAAGCTTGTCTTTATACTAGATTTCTATGCTATGCCATATCTCTACTTATAGAACTCATCAATACTACAAGTATCAGTAGATTTGCACTCAGCATAAGGAATGAAGTACCGCTACAAATCACCAGCTTCCTCCGACCATTTCTGAATAAACTCATGAGCACATTGGCAATGCAAGCATCTCTCTTGTCTCTTCCTATAATAAAGTGATCACAAATGCCTTTAGTAAAATCAATAGTCTCTGAGTTTATGTGTGAACAATGACAAATCAAATACACACTGCAGTTTCTTGTCATTCCAACCAAATAAGGAAATTCAACACTGATTAAAGCAGGTGCAAGTCACAAAAATTAGTTATAAAATAGTATATAAAGCTAATTGTTTTTCTAGTTCTAATTCTGCCATAGATTTTTTTTTCTTAAATTTTGGTCATGGATAGTGCATAAAATATATTCAATACTGAAAACGTAAATTTAATGTAAAGCTTTACAGTTAACATTCCCTATGTCAATTCTAATTGTATAGAAGTTCATTGAAACATATAGACTTTGGATCTGCTTAGCTTTTATGTGTGATGTTTATATTTAGTTTTAAGTTTTATGATAAAACTAAAATATTTAAAATTGGTTTATATGCAAATTAATATATTTATTACCAAGGTTTTATCAATAGTTATATTCAAATAGTTGTACTTTAAAAAATTAAGAGTTATGCCTTCAAACTTAATGGCAGATTTATACTTAAGATTTTACATGTGGTATCTGGTCCAAACAGTAACTTCAGAGGACCCAGATTGAATTTGTGATCCTCTCTTTTCGCATTTCTTTCAGAACCAGCCAATTAAAATACTTGGCTTCTGTGTTCATGAAATACAAGGAAAGAATGCTATCCACCCTTGACAGTGGGAATATTTAAGAGCTGCAAAGGAAAAAGTCCAAGTAATGTATAAACGCAGACCTATTATAAGTATACCAGACTTTTCAATGAAGACTTTAAATGCCAGAAGGTCCTGATCAGATGTTTTAGAGATACTAAGGAACCATGGATGCCAGCCCAGGATACTATACTCAGCAAAACTCTCAATCACCATAGACTATGAGAACAAGATATTTCATGACAAAACCAGATTTAAGTAATACCTGTCCACAAAGCCAGCAGTACTGGAGGTACTAGAAGGAAAGCTCCAACCCAAAAAAACTCATCTACATGCATGAAACACAGGGTATAGATGATCTCACGCCAGCAAAACCCCAAAGAAAGAGAAACACTCTCCCACCACCACCAGCAGCAAAACCAAAATAAATAAATAAATAACAGGAATTAACAATCACTGGTCAATAACATCTCTTAATATCAATGGACTCAACTCGGTAATAAAAAGACACAGGGTAACAGAATGAACACAAAAACAGAATCCATCCTTCTGACGCATACAAAAAGCACACCTAAACTTCAAGGACAGACATTACCTCAAAAAAGGGTTAGGAAAAGATTTTCTAAACAAATGGACTTACGAAGCAAACTGGTGTAGATGTCCTAATATTTAATAAAATAGACTTTAAGCTGAAATTAGTCAAAAAATGGATAAGGACATTTCATATACATCAAAGGAAAAATTCATCAAGATGAAATCTCATTTCTGAACATCTATGTCCCAAATACAAGGGCACACACACTTGTAAAAGAAACATCACTAAAGCCTAAATAATACGTCAAATCCCACACATTAATAGTGAGAAACTTCAACACCCTACTCTCACTAAAAGACAGATCTGTCAGAAAGAAAATTCACAGAGAAACAAGGGAACTAACAGATGTTATGGTTCAAATGTACTTAATAGATATCTACAGAAATAAATTTAAGGAAAATACCCATTAATGCTACAGTGAAACAAAAAACATTTTTGAAAGCTAGCCTATAACTTGATGGCAGATACCCTATCAAGTTAGTACTGCAAACCTTGGGTTCCATCCCCAACACACACACACGCACACACACACACATGTGCAGAGAGAGAGAGAGAGAAACACAGACACACAGACAAATAGAGACTGAGAGACAGAGATAGAGTGACAAATACAGAGAGAAAGAGACAGAAAGAAAGAAAAACATAAAAATTACAAAATTAATAGGAAAAATCATAAAAATCATGTTCATGGTAAGAGTGCTAGATTCAATATTGCAGAAAGTCCACTTTGCCAAATAAATGTGTCCAGTATAGCCACAACCAGTGACTAATGAGGCTTTTGCTTTAAGGGGAACATGAATTTCAAATTGTCTGTAGTGGGACATGCTTGTAACGCCTAAGTATAAATGAATGATACAGGAGCATCACAGGAATTTGAGACCATCCTGAGTCACAGAATGAAGCACCATTTCAAACAATACACTTTAAAATCCATTTAAAATGAACATGAAAACTCAAATAACGTACAAACTAACATTAAAAAGAAAGCACTATATTGGGGGAGCAGTCACTAAGAGGTATAAAGATATTACAAACTATTATAACTAAAAATAGAATAGCATGGGAAGATGCCCAAAAAAATGCCTAGTAAAACAGAAAAAGAAGTCAAGAATTAATCTGCCTGTATAATGAGTGGTTTATGATGAAAGTGGAGTTGCAGGATACTGAGTGAGAACTTTCCTTTAGTAAATGATGCTGGGTAGTTAGGTGGGCATAGTGACCTTTAGTCTCAAACCATACATAAAATCTATCCCTAGGTTTTAACAGTTAAGAGCAAGTACTGCTCTTGCAGAAGACCCAAATTTGGTTCCCAGCATCCATGCTGGGTAGCATATAGCCATTACCTGTGACTCTATCTAAGGGGATCTAAAACCCTCGTCTGGCTTCCACAGGTACCTTCACTCAGATGCAACATACCCACACAAATAAGTGCACATATACAAATAATCAAACTAAAATGAATCCTTTTTAAAAAAAATCAGATGTTAAATAGTAAATAAATGAGCACCTTAGAATGAGCCATGATCTTGTTAGAAAACACAATAGCATGAATCACAAATGTACAAACTGATAAATTTGTCTACATTATATTTAATGATTGACAAGACTGAAGCCCAAAGTTACATGATCAAAAAGCATATCAGTGGGAAAGGAAATCTACAGTGGAGCTGACTGCAGGCTACGTGGTGAGCTGAAAGGCTGCAGGTCTCAGAAGCAACTGTTTGTGACTCACTCTGACCTATACTCTTGCATTTAGCCACAATAAGCATATTGCTTTGACAAGCTAGTCTTGGTTGGGATAGTTCCTTTATTCAGTGGTAAACAAATATGAGTTCACTATCTCAGGAAAAAAGGCCAGGCAAATGAAAGCATTTGAAGGTATGATTTAACATAGAACACATTAATACACCAAACCCAAAACTAAGCCAAGACTATAGCTTAGCAGCACTGTTCATAGTAGAACCAAAGAGGCAATAGGTATAGATTTTGTAGGATAGAGAAATAAGCAATGATACATTTAAACAGCATAGAAAAATAAAAACAAAATAATCTCAAACATATTTAGTGAAAAAGAGCATACCGTGTGTGTGTGTTTGTGTGTGTGTGTAAAATTGTCCATCTTATAAATTTTTAAATTTCAAAGTTAGGCATGGACTTATGGTAGCTGAAAGGAAAACCTGACAAACTAGAATCGGTGTGGGCAGACCAAGGCCACTGAGGACAGGACCATTCGCAGTTTGGGACCTGGACTTTATACAATGAAGAAGATGAACAGAGCAGTCAGCACCACACATTCATTTCTCTCTGTTCGGACCTACGGATGTGATAAGACTAGCTGCTTTCGAGCCCCACACCCTTGCCTTCTCTGCTATGATGGACTGTAGGTGGAATTATGAGCTAAAACGAACCTGCCCTAAGTTGCTGGGAGTCAGGATGTTTTGACTTAAGCCACAGAAATGAAACCAGGATGACATTAGCAGCCAGGGTAGTGTTTTCGATGAAGATTTGTCATGATCAGTGGCACTGAACAATGGTGTGAAGCCATTCATCCTTGATCCAAAGGAACCTACAGGGCTGAAAAGGTGTCCAAGCTGGCAAGAATTCTTTGAAAGGAGCCAGGTGTGATTCCCAGCACCCACACAGAAGCTCACAAACTGTCCGTAACTGCAATTCCAGGAGATCTGATACTTTCTACCCTCTATAGGCACTGGAAACACGTGTGGTATTCAGACACACATGCAGGCAAAAAAAACATACACATAAAATAGTCGTAAAAAACAGTTAAAAAGGAAACCACAATCTGTATACTTATTATTTGTGTGTATTTCTGCTATTATTTTATACTTGAATACAAAGATGGCAGTTTATAATAGAAATGTTGTTTTTATAGGATCACTGTCCATCACTCTGTAATGGTCATTACTTATGTGAGACACTCTAAAGGAACTATACAACTGGAAATAAGAAGCTTCATTTTAATCACAAGTATCTATTTACAACTGGTTGCAGGAAATAGAATCCTCTGTAATTCACTGAGAGGAAATAGAAATATATGTGAATATATATTTGTCACTCACAAAATCAGAGATAAACTATTACATACATTTTAAATTTAGGCATCCATTTCCTACAGTACATCACTATCAATTGTGAGAACATTGTTTTATGTTTATGTCATTATGAACTTATATATTGTACTGCCTATCCTCTGAGACTATGCCCATTAATCACAATACGCAAAATGTTTTCATTACCTATCCATGAAGCAAAAAGATTTTCATGGACAAAGGATTTGGGCAGGTGGCTAGGCCCATTCTTTTGCAGACAGCTCCACAGGTATCAGTGGTTGACCTCCTTGCTGTATATAAGGTCAAGGCCCTCACTGATACATCAGTGAATTCTTGTTACAAATAGCTGCCCCTCTGAGGCTGGTCCTGTCACCAGTCAGCTTCATGTCTGATCAGAGAATAGGCACCTAGGTCCAGAGCAGAATGGAGCATTGACTCCACACATCCTTAGCAATGGATGCTGATACATTCATCACACAGCTATTCTGGCTATGATTACTATCTCACTGGTTCCTGCCTTCAAAATTCTTTAGAATTGGTGTTTAAATATATGCTACTCCCACATGAATTTGTTTAATTTAGCAGTAAGTGTAGAATTCTGCAGGTAGAGACATTAGACAAAGACAGTACTTCACAAAATCAGTTTATAATTGCAGTATTATTGCCTAGGCAGTTTTCTGGCCCATGTTGCTTTTATAAGGAACTCCAAATAGAACACTTACTCAGTTTTGTTTCTGACTTTTGTTGATATTTTGTCTGTGACTTTTGCTTAACTCTGCTTTAAGGAACATTTTTATAAATATGTATTTTTCTTAAGAGTAATAAGTAAAATACAATGTCCCAAGCTACACACAAAGATAAAGTATTTAACTGTTCCACTATATTTCATGCTTTGTTTTACTTCTATATGTTTGAAAATTAGCATATGCAATATGTAACATGAATATTAGATACATACCCTAATTTATCTCTCAAGCATTATTCACAGATATTCTTTTTAAAGGAAAGTCTTTGTGGATGGGATTTTTTTCAATTTTATTTTAAGAAATAGTCTTATTCAGTCGCCAATCCTGACTTGATTCAGGTGGGCTTATGTTTCTCAGGTAGGCCTCAAACTCACAATCATTCTCCTGCCTCAACTTTCTAGGTGTTTGGATTACAAACATGAACCACCATATCCAGCTAAGAGAAAATCTTATCCTTCTCTTTAAATTTTCCTAAAATCTGTGATACCTAAGTGGTACAGAAGTGTATAAATGGTGATTGCTTCTTGCGGTAAGTAAGCAGTTTGATTTCCCAGGGGATAAGCTGTAAAATGCGGGAAGGAAGGCTTTATGGGACTTATTTGAACCTTAAAGAAATTTAGACAATTTGGAAGTTAAATAAGGTTCAAGTTTGTTTTTATTGTGAATATCTAAACTGCTTTGCTTTCCTTAGGGAAGTGTCCATAGACAGGTATGAATGGGCTCTCTGTGTGTGCCATGCTTTAGCCAAATGATAGATTCACTTAAATATACAGAGAAGTATCATATTTTGTGAGCAAGACTTGTCTATAGACCTCAAAAGTTGATCAGAGCTAAATCATTCCTAAATTGTACCTGAATAATTACATAATTGTTAATATTTGTAAATGATAATGAAACATTTTTCAGTCTAGTTGAAAAAGATGTAAGCTATGTTTAAGAATGAATTTCAGTGATATATGTATTTTTATATATGCATATATATGCATACATACATACATAATCTCTAACCAGCAACTACATATAGAATAAGAAAAGTGCAGTAATGCTAGCAGAGTGAATCTTTGTCCATTTGATATCGTTGATGGCTCACAAGAAGAGGAACTATGTGACATAAAGCTAGAATTTTGATTAATAAAGCAAGTAAAACAGAATGAATTCTTATATCTTTATTTTGTTTAGCTACCATATAAACACAGGGCCTCATACATGGGAAGCAAGTGCGCTACAATTGGGCTATATTCTCTAGCCTCTCATGAAGTTTTTAAGTAAATGATCTTTATTAGGAGATCTTTCTTATGAAATGTTGGTGCAGGACAATTCTGTATTCTGTCAACTATGTTTTAAATAAATGCTGATTGGCCAGCAACCAGATAGGAAGTAGAAGCAGGGCAATGAGAACAGGAGTATTCTGGGAAGGAGGAAGCACATTCCTCTGCAATCCTGCCCAGACACCAAAGAGGCAGGATTTGACCTGCCCTGCTGAAAAAGGTGCTGAGCCATGTGGCTAACATAGATAGGAATAATGGGTTAATATAAGTTATAAAAGCTAATACAAAGCCTGAGCTAATGGGCCAATCAGTTTATAACTTATGTAGACTTCTCTGTGTGATTTTTCCTTGGGACCTAACGAATGCAGGAACCGGGCGGGACAGAAACCCCAAAGAGTAGGCCCTCATGTTACAAAATGTTATTGTAAAACTATAGACAAAAGCTTCAGTAACAACTAATGTCAGATACTATATGACCTGTAGTTCCTGATACTCTACTTTCTGTGTTAATTTTCATAACCCTGTAAGGTAGCTATGACGGTTATTTAATATTTTATAGAAAAGATAACCAAAATAGAAACATTACTCCTAAACACATGACAGTTGGGGGTGACAAAATAAGACTGGCTTAATAGTATAAACCTTTTAAAAAAGAAGAAAAAACCAAAAATATCGTCTATGCTAGTCGCCATCCAAATACTTATACAGAAATATCCAGGTCTACATAAATTTATCTCCGTAAATATCATCAGGTTAATGATATTTTTGTTATTTTTAAATAAGATTATATTTGCTTATACATTCCTTCTAGTCTCAATTATCAAGACTCTATTGGGAAGTGTCATTTAGCCAAATTTCATACAGTCAATATACTATAATTCCCAAATGAAAAGTCAGCCTGTTCGAGAAGATGACATTGTTACTTTTGTACCTCAGTTTTCATTGATTTATTAATGAGAACAAGAATTGTTATCTCAGAGCAAGATGGCTTCCTTTTGGTGCATTTGCTCTCCTGAGTCCATGAAATGTCATGTTAGCAGTTTTAATGCAGATGGTCTAGGAGCAATAGCTAGTCAAGAACCATCAGGCTTCTTTTCTTCTCCTTAAGCATTTCTGCTTCTCCCAGACACTGACCGCATCTTCTAGAATCATAACCCTCCCAAAAATGCTGTGCTCTTAATATTTAATACACATTTAAGTGCTGCTTCTTGTGTGTTCAGGAGCAGTAGATTTAGCATTGCTTGATCAAAGTATGTTTAAAATATTTGATAACCTATTAAGCCAGATCTTACCACTCATTGCTTTATAATTTGAATCTTTCAAGTTCAGTGTGGTGGTAAAAAACAATTCACAGTTTGTTGACCTTGGCTCAAAATGTCAAACTTGAAGCTTGAAGGCAGCCATTGAAGGAAATACCCAGGATATTGGAGAAACTATGATACTGAAAAAAGATATAAGGGAGTTCAATTGGTATGCTGTATGTCTCGAAGATAGATTGTTTATAAATTTCAAAATAGTTACATCAGCATAGAATTGATGCTAGTTCAAATAATTTTATGAGAGTAAGCATGCCAATATTTTACACTTAATGAGCATGCATGAATGTATCTTGGTCTAACACTTGAATTATATGTTTACAGGAGTTGTCTTTGTGTTTTGCAGTAAAGCTGATTCATTAAAAATATGTTAAGGTTAGAGACACAAGATTAAAATAAAAGCTTGGGGGAGCTGATGCTGTTTATTTTATTTTGATTGTAGCCATATTGGGGATTTAATCCAATATGATGGTATAAAGGATTTAAGTGAGGGAAGATATAGTTACTACATATTCAATTAGACCTACCTTGAAAAAACCTGAGGGGGGAAAAATCATGGTTCTTCCAAATATCATGGACTTGTGCCAAGTCACCAAAGTTCACTACAAAAACATAACTGTGAGTGTGTGAAATTGTTAATCTTGTCCCCTCTTCTGCCTACAGATCAGTAAATGTTTGCACTACTTGATCATCCATTTGGATGATGTCAAGAGCCTGTTGATATTTATGTCTCCCTTTCTAAAGGGAGATTTTATTAACTTGGAACAGAAGCAACTATGCCAGAACAGGTGTATGGAGGAAAACTAATAATATCCACCATGGGCCTTTGAAGCCTGACATCACTGTCCCAGATAATACTTCAATATGAATTCTGAGACCTGTGTTCTGGTAGATACAGTCCCTCCCTGCTGAATGGGTTCAGGGCAGAAACTTCCTCCTGTTCATTGATATTTTGTTTCTTGACCAACATAAAGACACTGAATGATTCTTTTCTCCTCTTTACATATCATCCCACATCTAGTCTTAAATAAGAATTTTTCCTTCTTTGCTGACTTTCATTTCTGTTGGAAATCCAGAAAACATGCTCATGCTTAGTATCAGTCCCCTATGATCCTCCAATTGAGCACGACCAAACAAAACATCTCCATGACATATGGATAAAAGATAGAAACAGAGAGACTTGGAATGGACAGAAATTCCATTAGGACAAATCTTCTCAGTCCACTAACATCTGTCATAAAGGAGCAAATAGATGAAAATCCCCATGTCAAAACAGACATCTGGATAAACACCCCTGCCTTCTTCTGAGTTACTGCCTTTCTTGCTACCATTATCTATTGTTCTTCTGCACTGTCCTCATTACTTCTGTGTTAATAAATATCTGTTACAATTTAATCTGCCACTTGTACTGAAAACAGAAAAATAATATTATCACATGCTAGATGAGTTCAGTTTGTCACTTTGATTACCAAGTACTTTGTCATTTATGTCACTATAAATTCTTGTTAATTATTGTTTATAGTCCTTAAAAGTTATCCCAATAACTGTGGAATATAAAAAAGGAACATAGCTCATTGAATGCCATTCATATGCTCTCCTCCTTGTGCCTTGATCTGGCTTTACTTCTATCCTTTCTCTCTGGCAGTCTCTATCTTTGTGTGTGTGTGTGTGTGTGTGTGTGTGTGTGTGTGTGTCTATCTCTCTCTCCCTCCCTCCCTCACTCCCTGCTCTTCTTTCCCAGGAAGGAAAGATTAAACAATGAAAGTACGAGAACGTCTATGTTAGCCATGTGATTTTAGACATTCAGGATAGTATTTTAATGAGAAATCTGATCACACTGGGATGAGGAGACTCCACGAACCCCTCTAAGTAATGCTCTAAAGACCATAGTCCTACAAATTCAAGGCACCCTGTTTATTGCAGATGAGTGTCTTACTTTTTGCAGTGTGGATTCTATCCTCCTTTTCCTATAGGTGGTGAAAATTTACAGTGAGCAATTGCCTGTCTTAAACCAGGATGTGCAGAAATCAAATGCAGAGTCAAAAATTGGACACAAATATCCTGACCCCTCACCTTCCCCTCAATCCACTGCACTGATTTCTTCCTTAGACGGTGGTAGCAGTAGTAGGCATAGTCAGATGCCAAGAACCTCTTCCTTGTGTCATCAGGAAATAAATTTCATGGGTAAGGGAGCTCAGCTAGCGACTGATTGCAAAGCACTTTGAAAATGGAAACCAAATACAGCATAAGTGCTAGGTTCTGCTATCATTCAGAAGGGAAGAAACCAAGTGCAAAGCCATAGTGATTATTTGTAACTCTGATACAAAAGAATTTGGCAAGAAGGGCCTTAGGTAATAAGACTGAAGAAAAGGAAGAAGTTTCATTAAGGCATCAGATCCACAGCCTATCTTGACACTTTGATTATATTAATAGTTTTGAAAAAATTTTATTCTTAAATATTATATTAGTTACTTTGCTGTTACTACAATAAAATTCCATGAGGGAACTAAGAGTTTATTATGGCTTACTATCATAGAGGCTTAGAATATAATGGAGGGTACAATAGAGTAGCAGCTATCAGGTGTAGCAGCAGGCATAAGAGCCTGGGAGTTTGCATCTTGAACTGTAAGCACAACCCTAGAAACAGCAGGTGGATTTTTGCTCTGCAACACCATCTCTGGTAAAACACTTCATTCATCAAGGCTACACATTCTAACCCACCCAAAGAGTGCTAACAATTGGAGACCAACTATTCAAATATGGGAACCTATAGGAAACATTCTCATTCAAACTACTACATATACTTAGAGAGTATAACAAAACAGTGATGACTATATAGGCAGTGTCTATTTCTCATGTCAATAAGAAACATACTTCTGACTGGAGAATCAGCAATCCTTAAAATGAAACTTTGAAGAAAGAGCTAACAAGGAACTATAAGGCATATCAATAAGATGTTTAAATAGGTCCTCCCCAATTCTAGTAGGAACATAGAACCCCTTGTTTGGGAGAAATTGAGACTGTTATAAAGTTCTACGTAGCCTACAGGAGATGAACACTCAGA
This sequence comes from Ondatra zibethicus, assembly GCA_004026605.1. NCBI lineage: Eukaryota > Metazoa > Chordata > Mammalia > Rodentia > Cricetidae > Ondatra > Ondatra zibethicus. The sequence goes on along the minus strand of PVIU01007887.1, from coordinate 36,252 downwards.
CTCATACAGATATAGCCAACTGAAAGTCTTTATTCCACCTGGCTGAGATCACACTAAAGTGTTAGAAAACCTAGGTGTGGCCCCAAGTGTCCAGAGCACAGGAGATTTAAAGATAGAAATCACGTCTTGGTGATGCCCAGCAATCACAGGAGGCTTGGCAAAGGCAAGCTTTTCAACAGAAGCTGAGTGGCTAGCAGGAGGGGGTTCCTCACAAACAGGGTTACTTTGCAAAGACAAGGTTTTTAACAGAAACTGAGTGGTAAGCTGGAGGGGGGTACTCACAAACAGGCAGTTTAAAGAAACTAAGATAGATAAGACATCCTGACTTTGGGTTCCTAGAATAGGGTTGGGTAGTATTTTGTTGACCAAGGTTTCTGTCCTGTTCAGTCCTGCAGTCGTTCAGTCCTAAAGAAAATCACAGAGGCCTACATTAATTATGAACTGGTTGGCCCATTAGCTCAGGCTTCTTATTAACTCATATACCTTATATTAGCCCATTATTCTTGTCTGTGTTAGCCACATGGCTTGGTACCTTTTTGGCAAGGCAGTCACATCTTGCTTGTTCTGTGCCTGGCTTCCTCTGTGTCTGGATGACGACTGCAAACTGAAAATTGCCTCTTCCCAGAATTCTCGATGCCCCGCCTATACTTCCTGCCTGGCTACTGGCCAATCAACGTTAATTTAAAATACAAGTGACAGGATACAGACCACTGTCCCACAGCACTTTTTCATGAGATTTCCGTCAAGAAGATCAAATTCTAGTTAAACCTGAAATGTCCTCAAGCAAGAATATAGGATGGGAGAACCTTGACACTGTCTGGCCCTGCCACAATAACACAGTCATACACAAAGTTCCAGAGACTCAACCTGACCACCCACAGGAAGGACTAGGAACAATTATAGGTGAAGCAACTTGAGGGTGGATTGCAGTTTTTCTCTTGTTTGGTTTTTGATAACGATTTCCCTTTCCAGGCATGCCTTCCCACTTTTATCCCATCCATGTAATTCTGAAGGGACAGCCCCAACAAGAACTTGTCAATAAATATGTCTTGACCGATGAGTCCAGCTCACAACAATCACTCCTTCTAATTAACTGATCAGTTCTCTCCATTAATTTTTCACCTTTGCTGATAATAGATTAAAGATTTATTCTACTATTTTTTATGTGTGTGTGTGTGGCAGTGGTGGTGTGTACCCAAGCATTCAGGTGCTGCTAAGGCCAGGTACTGAGGGTGTCACATCCACTGGACCTGAAGTTACAGGCAGTTGTAAGCTGCCTGGTGTGGGTGCTGGGAACCAAATTTCAGTTCTCTGCAACAGTTGCAGGTGTTCTTAACCATTAATCCATCTCTCCAACTCCTTTCTTAAAATTTTTGAAAACATAAAAATAAAATTTGAAATAATGCTTCAGAAACTTTTTTTTTAAATAGTCACTACTAGGATTTTACAATTAATGCATTTTTTTAATCTTTTAGTTTTTGCTAAGCCACTTTAAAAATCAATAGTGGAGATAATAATACATGCTGTCTGAATATCTCATCATCTCTTAACTAGGGATAAAGATAATCCCTTCCATAGTCCCAATATTCTTCATATGTTTGAAAGTTAAATACAATCCTGTAACATAAAACTAAATCTATATTAAAATTTGCACAATTGTCCCAAGTAGCATTTATATAGCAGACACTATTGAACCAGAGAATGCAATCAATGTCAGACTTTAACAATTAGCATTTGATTGTGAAGCCTATTTACCTCTTTCGACTTATTTTGTTTGACTGGGTAGAGAAAATGTCCACTCCTTTTCATAAGACAGTTTGAAAATGCGTAACCATGAAAGCTCAGTAATGTCACACAGCCTGAATTTGTCTGATTGGTTCTCATGCAATAATTTAAAAGGATTGTATATGCATTGAATTTTCTATAAAAGGGAAATCATTCAAATGATAAGAGTAAATTACTCTTAAACATTTTTAGAAAGCATACTTCACAGGGAATTCTCTAATGTATATAGCATGGTGACTGACATGATTTCAGAGTGTTTGTCTATTAGTGATGTTAATTTTATTTATACTTAAGATGGCTAAGGTAACTGCATAAGTCTGATTTTTCTCCTTTTAATGAACAGACCTAACTTTATAATTCTGATAGTCAATCTCTAATTTTTAAACTATGGGCATGAGAAGATGTGTTTTCTATTATTTTCAGTTTCCTACAAAATCCATAATTTCATAGTAATGAAAATTTAGAAGTTCTTTAATAAATGTATGCTATCTTAGCTGTTTAAAATAATTCAGTCCGGGCACATCTTAGCTCACAGTAACTAACTCTGCATTGTGATTGTGTGTATTGCTGTAGGATAGTGTGTCCCAACCTCAGTTCCAGCTCCATTATGGTTGTTTGTATCAGATCTTTGGTCACACTAAATACAAGGGTCAGGTATTTCAGAGTTTAGAAGGAAGACACGACTTGGAAGCCCAAACTACTCTAAGTGCTACTAATTGAGGTGACTCTACCATTATATGTCCCCTTTTTCTTCTTAGAGTACACACTAATTCATGGGAAGAGTAGAGAGAGATGTGAAGAGTCCACATGAAAAGGTGTCTGCTAATAAAGAAGCCAGCAAAGGTATAAGGTCGTAGTTCTAGGAAGACAAAAAGTACAGTTCATATAAACAGAGGTCAGGACATGAGAAGCTCAGATATGTAAGAAGAGTAGAGTTCAAAGACAAAACCATGTTGTCAGCTAAATTTTCATTTAAAAAATGCTTATCAAATTCTTAAGCTTTGTGTGTTGAAGTGTTTAGAAACTGTAGTGGTTGATTTTTGTCAAGTTGACAGGGACCTAGACACATTTGGGAAAAAGAACCTCAATTAAGAAAATGTATCCATCAAATTGCCTGTAAGGAAGTCCATAGCCAGAGAGTGTTCATTCGTTACCAGTTGCACAGACACAAAATAATTACACAGAAACCATATTATTTGCAATAATATTTGGTCAATAGCTTAAGCATCTTTGTAGCTAGCTCTTAAATCTTAAATTAACCTATTTCTATTAATCTGTGTAGTGCCACATGCCTGTGGCTTACTGGCGAGTTCCTGTGTCTGTCTCCTCTGGTGGTTACATTGTTTCTTCCAGATTCCACCTACTCTCTCTCTCTCCATCTCTGTTCGGATTTCCTACCTGGCTTTACTCTGGTAAAACATTGGATGAAAACAGCTTTATTCATTAACCAATAAATGCAAGACATAAACAGAAGGACAACCCATATCATTTCTTGTTTTCTGTATAAACAAAAAGGAAGGTTTTTATATCTACTTTATCTTTTATCATAACTAAGGAAAACTATAATTATCTATTCTTCAACTACATCAAAGACTCTGAAGGATATAATATTACCATAGCAAACAGGAAGTTCATTGTAAGCAACTTCCAAAACTCTAGAATTGATAGAGACATCTTGCTGCCTGGACAGTCACCCAAAGTTCTTCTGTAACATTGCAGCAACCATATTCAGCCTACAGTAACATAGTATCTGGCAGACTTTTCCATGAAGCAGGAAATTTTAAAGACAGGTCCACCTATATTGGCAGTTTGTCAGTCACTTTCTTCTGTGTTCTGTAGAATGTCTGGCAGAATCTTTCATGAAGCAGGACCCCTGAAGGACTATCTCACCTTCTTTAGTCAACTTCAGCAGTCATTCCTCTGTGGGTCAAGCATGTCCAGTTCATACAGCATAGCATCAAGCAATCCAGGCAAGAGGAGTTTCTTGCTCAAATGGCCAATAAACTCCACAAGGTGCCTCTTTGATGCCCATCATCCTCTTGAAGTAGATTGGTGCTACCAGGAGCAGATGTGTCTCATTGTCATGAAAAGTCCTATGTTTTAAAAACATTTTAAATGCCATATTCTGTTAGTCTTTGAAAGGTTTGAAGAATAAGAATCCATCTGAAATATATCTCTGTATATTTGGAAAACCTAACATGACTATAAGTTTGACCATTATAGCTGACTATCTATTAACCTGTATTTTTAATTATATATTACATTTTTAAATGAGCTGCACAAACACAACACTTTAATCAAGAGTAGAAATATACATATAACAAAATTGACCTTAAATTTGTTATCAATAAGTCAAGATCCATATAAATGCAAAGTATTTATCTTAATAACATACCCCCATTTAAATGAAACAAACATTTATAAACAGTATTTGGGAATTTGGGTGTAGTTCTCTCCTGTTTTCTGCTTTTTGCTGGGAAAAGTATTTTGTGTGTGGGGGGGAGTGGTTCTCAGAGACCGTTCAGGAGGTCTTGGTCCATCAAACCAGATTAGTCTAGAAGGAATCCTCAGGTTCTCATCCTCTCTGTGGAAACAAAAGCAGAACCTCTTTTCCAAAGCAATATATCCTTAGACTAAAATTTTGAAATCAAGATGCCTTTAAAGTATGCATTGATTCAGCTTAGTAACCTGTATAATGAAATGTCTCTCTGTACTTATCTTATTCACAGTCAAAAAATTCAAAGAAAACACAATAATATACATAATCCAGATTCTCTGTGTATATTCCATCTTTATGTGGCTTAGTTTTCTTTACTCCTTTAATCTATGACTGTCTGTACTCTGTCTCTTTAAAGACTTTGTTTTTATTTTAAATGATTTACTTCTTTTTATAACTCTCTATACTCTTCTCTCTTCCAAGCCTATGTACATTTTTTAAACACACTGTCTTTATTTAGAGTTCTTTTATGTCTGAATTTTTACTATTGTGTCTGAAATCCTTTTCTGACAAAACACATTTTAAAATGGTAAGCAGTATGGTTTCCATGTCCCAGGATGCTGGTTCTGCGTCTCTGGGCCTTTTAGTATGGTGGAGGTAATTCACTGCCAGGTCTGGAACCAATGGGAGAGAGCATCCTTTCTATCTCAACTCTGGGTAGCACCTTACATCATATAAACCTTTTTTTTTTATCTGAATAAAAACTAAATCTGCCATGAGGTGCACTGCATGACGTGGAAATATCTCTGTGTATGGAAGCAGGAATCCACCATTCTCTCCTACCTGTACATCCCTAGCAGACCACCATCTGGCTGCTTGTCCATTATGTGGGCGCTGTGCTGTGGGCATGGTCTCAGCAACTTGCCTCTTAACCCCAAGAGGCATACAAGCACCTGAGCCCACAAACACCATCCAAGTGCTCTGTAGCCAGACCTCCCAAAAGAGTCAGAGGATTTGTGCTAGCAAACCATGAAGCCATAGGTTTTGGCTGTTATGATGAATTAGAGAGACCTCTCTTAACGGAGCCACACCTCTGCTAGCCACCAGCAAATAGGGACCATCTGGGAAAAAAAAATGCTGGCTAACAAGAAGCCATGTTTAACTCTGTTCTTTTGTGTCTAGAATTCCTTTCCAAGCTTTCTCAGGTTTTACATGGATGTAGTTTGGCCACATTAGTGTGCCAAATCTGTAGTTGGAGGTTGCTCGTTCATTCCTGGCTGCCAAGACCTGAAATAATCACAAAGAAACTACATTATTTGCCATACTGTTTGGTCAATAACTTAAGAGTCTTTCTATCTCTTAAATCTTAAATTAACTCATTTCTATTAATGGTGTATCGCCACATGCCTGTAGCTTACTGGCAAGTTTCAGCGTCTGTCTCCTCTTGTGGTTACATGGCTTCTCCCCAACTCTGTCTGCTCTCTCCTTACATCTCTGGATTTCTCACCTGGCTTTACTCTGGTAAGCCATTGGTAGAAAGCAGGTTTATTCATTTACCAGTAAAATCAAAACATATACAGAAGGTTTTCCCACACCAGAAGTCAGTGGGCATTCTCTTGATTAATGATTGATGAGGAATGGTCCAACCCACTATGGATGATGCCTGTCCTGGGAATAGTGTCCCTGGAAAGTATAGGAAATCAGACTGAGCAGACCAGCAAGCACTTTTCCTCCATGGCCTCTACCTCAGTTCCTGTCTCCTGAGCCCTTCTTTGATTCTCACCTTGATTTCCCTCAGGCATTGAATTCAACTAAGAGTGGTAATTGAAATAAACCCTCTCCTCCCCAAGTTGCTTTGTGGCCACATTGTTTTACCAAAGCAACAGAAACCCTAACAGGACCAAAGTCAAACTGAGAGCAATGATTAACATGTAGAAATGTATGAATCTGCACCTCTAGCTTAACCTAGATGAGCTCCTAGGAACTCACACATTCCAGATGACAGCTGTGGAGCCTGCATGGGACAAACTAGGACCTCTGCATGTGGGAGACAGCAGTGTAGCTTGATCTTTTGGAAGGGCCCCTAGCAGTGGGACCATCTATCCCTGGTGCAAAAGCTAGACTTTTGGAGCCCATTCTCTATTGTGAGATCCCTTGCTCAGTCTTGTTGCTGTGGGGAAGGGTTTGGTCCTGCTTCAACTTAATGTGCCAGGCTTTGTTGACTCCCCATGGTAGACCTTACAGTTTTGGAGGAATGGATGGGGTTGGGCTGGAGGGAGGTGAAAGGAGCAGGAGGGAGAACTATGGGTGGAATGTAAAGTGAATAATAAATAAAAATTACAAAAAAGTGTACATGAATAATATAGAAAAGAAATGATGTTTTGGGTATAACAGTGGAAGGGGAGTAAGTACTATTACAAAATAAAGACTATAATTTTTCCAATTAATGAGAGGTAAATAGTAGTGAAATAGTTGGAAAAGGACACATGACTCCAAAATGAAGTCTCCCATTGTTTTCTTTTATGATAGTACTGAAGACAGAAAATAGTTGTATACTTTTAATACTTTAATTATTATCCACTGGTGATCCTCTAATTGTAGCAAATATTTCCTTAGAATTTAAAAGCCAAAAGGCAAAATGATATATATTATTTTGAATTTTTTAGTTAATTAAAATCAAACATAAATTATTTAAACATTTGAACATTGTTAGTTTACCTTTGTGCAAATATTGATTGAGATAAATGTTTCTTTGTTTTGTATTCTGCTTTTGCCTATGTTCACACAGTTGCTATAGTGCTGCAGTTATAATGCAGTTCCCCTCCATTGGATGGCTTTGTGGTTATGTTAAAATCCATACTTGGCTGGAGACTTTTAGGGTCTCATTCATTCTACTGTTTTCTATATTACTGTCACCACTATACAGTCTTATAGAATAAGAAACTGATAAACAGTTATGAAATTTATTAAATTTACCTGATGAATTTTGCATCTTCAAAATTTTAATGTTTGCTATTCTAGTGCTTTTGCCTTTTTACATATTTACAATAAGCCTTTCAGCATTTATTGAAAATCCTACTAAAATTCTATTAGGAATAAAATTAATTCTATATAATAATTTAGTATAATGGACAACTGAATTGTGGCAGTCCATATGAATATAAACACAACACATCTTATGCTAAATTCAGGTCTCTAATGAGTTTATTTGTAGGTATTTTCAGGGTAGGTTATATACAAAGTCCAGTGATAGAACACTTGACCATTATACTTAATCCCCAATACTGCAGAATAACTAGAGTAAAATTTTAAAAATATGTTTTTAGAAAAGGAATCCTGTTCTTTCTGTGTTTACAATTACTTGCTTTCCTTCAGAGACTAAATATTTTTTTTATTTTTGTAAATTGCTGTACAAGGCAATGGGTTTTATTTGGCAGGTTCATACACATATACCATTAGATTTTGCTCTTATTTGACTTCCCTTCCATTCCTTCAACCCTTTTCATGCCTTGTTCCAGTTCTTCCATGATCATTGGTCCCTTTTCTGTAGGTACCTGGCATTGATACCCTCCAGTCCCCATTTTGTTTTCATGCCATATATGTACACATGACATAAATGTCATACATATTCATAAATCTGAATCCCACATATGAAAGACAACATGCAATATTTGCCTTTCTTCTTCTCCATCTATTACAATTTTAAATAATTCTATATCCATGGATTTATTGCAAATGTTTAAAATACAGTCAATATTTAATGTCAATCTTATATTCTTTCACCTTGCTGAACTCATTTATTTTATGAAGTTTTCTTAGATTTTCCTGTACAGGTTCCTTGTGATTTTCTGCATAGAGTCCTATGTCATATTCAAATAGAGAAAGCTTTATTTCTTATTCCTAGTCTTTTGCATTCTTTCCTGATTTATGATTGCATGCAGATTTCCCAGAACCATATTGAATATTAATAGTAAGATTAAACCTTGCCTTGTTCATAATCTTGGCATGAAAGTACTGCCTTTCACAACTAGATATCATGTCAGCACCTAGTTTTCTGAGAATTTGAATCATGAGTGATGTTAAATTTTATCAAAAGACTTCTTTGCATCAGGTAATATGGTTATATGACTTTTCTTGTATGCCTTATTATCATAACAATTTATATTTCTCATTTTTTCATCAAACTAGTCCTGAATCTGAGGAATAAATCAACATGTCATGCTTTGTAATTATTTTTACATATTACTTAATTCTGTCTGCTGATATAAGAATTTTTGGTATTTTTATGTATGGAAGAGATTGCTGTGTAGTCTCCAATGCCTTACAAACTTCATCAAGTTTGTAATATTAACATTATGGAGAAAACTAAGATATGTTCTATTCTCCATTTCATTATCCAAAAAAGACAGTTTAAAATTAATGTTAGTTTTTAGGCACTTATTATAATTCCCTACTGAATCAATTATTGTCATATGTTATAATTTCCACTTTCCAAGGATGAGATACAGTCTAACTAAGGGAGAAGTTTTACCCTGGAAAGTTGTTTTGCAGTATTTCCTTATAATTCTTTTGGTGCTTATGTGGTTTTTATTGCTTGGTTATTTGTGTCTTCTCTACGTTTTTCATTTTAGTCATGCCACAGATTTGCCATTTTTATTGATCTTTTCAAAGATCCTATTTCAGTTTCCCTTTGTTTTTGCTCTCACTTTTACATTTTACATACTGTTTGTCTGCTATTTCCTTCTTTGACTTACTGGGGGCTTATGGGACTGGCTTGGTTTGCTTGTTTGGGATTTTTGTGATGATAGCATGTGGCACTAAACAAATACTTTTCTTCTTTATTATGTAGGCATTAAGGGATGTAGTTTTTTCTCTTAGCATGGCTTAGAAACCCAAAACATTTAAATGCTATGTTTTTGTTGTCATTGAGTTCATTACACCTTTAAAATGTTTTCTGAGAAATCCTCTTTGATACATGAATTTTTCAGAAGCATGTCTTTAATTTTCAAGTGTTTTATTTTTTAGTAATTTTCACTTTGATTCTATAGAACAGAGCTCTGTGAGTTTCAAAGATTTGACATTTGTTGAGGCTTGCTTTATAGCTAAGGATAGACAATGTCTTGCTTTAGGTTCTGTGAAAAAATATGAATATTATGTGTATTCAACTATGGTAGGGAGTATTCAATGTTTAATAATGTTCTGTTATTTTCCTATTGATTTAAAATATTATTTAATTCTTTCATATTATTTCTGGTTTCCTTAATCATTATATCATGAACTGTTGAAAAAGTGATATTGATGTTTTTAAGTGTAATTATTGAATTCCATTTTTGTTATCTGAATCCTATCAGATTTGGTGTCATGTTCTATGAAGTTTCTGCTGATATGTGCACACAGGTTTAAAGTTATAATTACTCTTAAATTGAGAACTTTGTTGATTATATAATGTTGTTTCTGACTCTGGAAATAGCGTTCACCGTGAATCTGTTTTTCTGCTTTCATCTCAATTATTATTGACCATTTCTTTAAATCTCCAGCTTGCATATAAATAAAAAACTATATTTGAATGCATAATTTTAGGTGATTGTAGCAACATACAGTTGTGCTGGATCATCCTATTAAATACCAACTCACCCATATCTATCCTTAAGGAAATAAATCTAGGCCATTTACAACTAATAATATTACTATCAGGCAGAAATTCTCCATGAAAAATAATGTTCTGCTTTCTTTTGGGCTCCTTGAGTTCTCAATAGAATAACACTGTGATTGAAATCTTTTATGCTAAAATCTATCATGTATTATTTTTTTCTAGTTGCTTCAAATGATCTCTCCTTGTCCTTAATTTGGAGAATTTTAGTTATAATGTAAAATTTGTTATATGTTCCATGGAATGGATTTCTTTCAACTTTTTAAATTTGTGATGTGAGTGTTTGTTACCAAACTTAGAGTGTTTTCTACATTTATTTGTTGTTTGTTTGTTTTTCTGTCTGTTTATTTTGCTACAGCTCATTTAAAGGTTCACCTCTGCTTTTTCTCCTCTCTCTGACCAGGAAAACACCCTTGAAATCTTATATGTGATACAAGAGAACACATAACAAGCAAAGACAAACCAAAGAGGTTCAGCCAGAATTATTTAAGGTACCAGATGATATCCATAGTGGTTTTTACTGTGTACAACACAGATGATTTAGTGGGGATTACTTCAGTTTAAAATACTTGGGCAAGGAAACATTGCAAAACAAAATGAGCAACAGTATCAACAGAAGGGATAAGCAACTCTTCTCTTCCCTTTCTTCATATAGTTTTCAGGTTAAAAATTCATTATTTTGTGCTAACCTTCCCATTTGAAAGACTTTTTCCATCCTAGAATGAAAACTTCTGTCTCTGCCTTAGGTCAAAAGATTTTCTTATGATGCAGAATTACTGGCCATTAATTAAACACTCCGTTCTTTGTACCCTCAGTCTTCTCTGTACTACATTTTATTTTGATTTCAATTCAAACATAAGATGATACTCCTTGTGGTTGGAATGTAAAATGAAATTTAAAGTGATAAAATAAAAATGATACCCTTTGTGAATACAATCAAGGTATTGATAATATGTGTAGCATGATTTCTAATTGGTCTTAATAATAAAAACCCAGAGTCAGATGTTTGAGGGTTAAAGCTGAAAGATCAGAGGAGCAGAGCAGCCAGTCACTAGTTCTTATCACTATGAAATCCTCAGACTAAATGTGATATCTTGCTTCTACAAGTTCTCAGACTGAAATACCTTTAACTCCTATCTTTTCCAGCATTATATTACTCTCTCTACCCAGCCATATCCCTTCCTGTCTCCATTTCCATAGTGTTGGGATTAAAGGCTTGTGACTCCCAAGTAGTGGAATTAAAGATGTGAGCCACCACTCTTTGGCTCTATTTCTCTTTGAGACTGGATCAGTTGAGTTAGCCCAGGATGGCCTTGAACTTACAGAGATCCATCTGCCTCTCTCTTCAGGGTGCTAGGATTAAAGGTGTGTGCCACCATTGCCTGGCCTCTATGGCTAACTAGTAGCTTAGCTCCTCACTCTTATGTTCAGTCAAGCTTTATTTGTTAGATTAAAAGCAAAATATCACCACATTTTCTCTTTTTTGTTTAAATAAAAAGGGATGTTATAACTAATATAAGACAAATTATATACAATAGTATAATAACTATATATAATGTGTATAGGTAATAAATACATCAATAATGTCTAGTCAATTTGCACTTGACAAATTCAGAGAAAATACTCCATTATCTATCTTATTTTGGTGAGTCCAAAGTCTTGTACGTAATTCACTTTCTACCTTAACTTTCATTACCATCCAAAACTATCTTTTGATGTCTTTTAACCCTTCTACATTTTATACCCCAATAGCGAGTTGCTTTACTGAGTCTGGTAAACAAGGAAAACTATAAAGATCTAGACTTCAACTCCCCCAGAGATCCATGAGGGAAAAATTATTAATTGAGTAATCAGGAAATGCAAGAAAGTGACTTCCCAAAAAAATGTAAGAAATGTCAGAAACAGCTGGCTGCCTAGAAACTCACCTAAGGATCCTCTGCAATGTTGGGGCACCCATCTTTGGTGTACAGGCCTAGCATATTTGACAGACATTTCTGTAAACAGGATATTCTGAAATATATATCTTTCAGCTGTCGAGGAAAGGGCACATCTTTGCCCAGTTACTAACTTTTGCCACAAAGAAAGTAAACTCTGTATGAAGTTTCTTCAATGTCCATCACTTTCTCTAAAGTAGATTGGGTCTGCCAGAAGACATGTTTCATTCTCACGAAAAAAAGAAAGGAAAGAACCTATGCTTTTAAAATATCTTAAATACCATACCCTGTAGATCTCTGAAGTGTCTGAAGAAAACCTGTTTATCTTAAATATATCTCTGTTTGACCTTGAAAATATATCTGACTACAAGTTAGATTGTAATAGGAAACTAATTAATAACCCACATTTCCTTATTATCCTAAATAGTTGATAACTTTCAAGGACTAGAAATTTGTATTACATTGTTAAATATACAGTATACTTTCAATTCCTTGAACAAGATTAGAAATGTATGTACAGTATGTTATAGCAAACATAATCTTAAATTTGTATCATTATACAAAAATCCATATTAAAGTAAAATACTTAAAACTAGTATTTGCTCTTTTTGGTTTAAAAGTAAATTCAATAATCTACCTTTTACCTATTTCTATATCTCCTGTTTTTCTTTTCAGAGTAGACTCAATAATCTACCTTTATGTCTTACCATATCTACATCCCTTTTTTCCTTTTTAAAAGATCCCTGTACCTAATCTCCTTTGTTCAGCGTTTTTTTCTGACCATTACTAATAAAAACTTGTAAACAGCCACGCTAAACAATGACAAATATCCATAATCCACTAAAAGACCAAAAATCACCCACTCCACCTCTTGGGAATGTTGGCATCCTGTTCTTAAATTTACTTCCTGCTGTCTAGGGGCAATGGCATCTTCAGGATATCCTGAAAAGAAAATTTGTGTTAATTATCAAGTACTATGAGAGGTAGCTGTATCCAGTCTCTGTGTAATGGGAAAGTACAGGTCTCATCTCAAGTCCTGCCTAGAGTAGTCTGTGAGGCTGGATCATCTTAACTAACTACCTCAAAATGGTCCTGAGTAGTTTGTAGTCCAAAGTCGATCTTTAGGTGGCATTTTTCAGATTAGTGATGTTATCATAGTTCTGGTGGAATCATTATTGTGGGGTCCCATCAACTTTTTGGAAATTTCAGAGATCACATTAGGTCAGATTATTCCTTTTGTTGATAATTTTTTGTGGGGTATTTTTCACTTTTTCTTTGTATGCTTATTCATCCAAATGTCTTTAAATTCTTCAAGATGGTTGTTTTTATGTTCCTGAGAAGACATAAACAAAATCCTTGCCAACCCCAACTTTGAGGAGTTTCCTTTTTGGCAACTATATCTGATCAAATGAGGAGCATTCATTGGTTGCATAAATTAGTTTAGATTGAATAGTTATGCTTTTTGATGATGAGCTGCCACCTCTTGTAATCAAGAAGTCTCTCTTGTTCAAATATAATCTTTATAATATTTGCTTTATGGTTTCTCTTGAACTTTTTGTTTTCTTTTCTATAGATATTCTATCATCCAGAGCAGTATGTTTTGTTTGTTTATTTGCTTGCTTGCTTCCTTGATGTTTTTACAATAGGCAATAGTTTCTTTAGTTGTTTTGGGAAGGAGTTTCCTCCACAATGACAGGAACTGACTGAACTGAATTTGACATGGGGGCCTGCAAAAGGCACCTCAAGGCACTTCATGACAGCATAGGATTACCTTGACTGTCCCTTGTTGATCTACATTTATCACATTTATTAGTCCAATGCCTGCCTTTGCTATACCTTCTGCATAATCCAGAAGGGAGATGGGTTCTGTTTGGATTATGCTTAGAAAACAAAATTGTTTCTAGGAATGCCCTGTTTACAATCCCTTTATAGGTGACCTTGTTTACTGCAATTGAAACTCTTGACATTTAATTTTTTCTTCAAACCCCTTGAAATCACATCTCCTACCTAAGCATCATCATGGTTATGAGATTCAATATTGATTGTATAACAGATCCATTCCTCATAGGGTGCTTATATTGCATTTAAAGGCCTAATTATCCTTTTGTATTGTGATTAAGTATTTTTAAAAAGTCAGAGATTCAATTTTTGTTGTCTATCTTTTGTATTTGTTATCACTCTATTTACTGCTGAAGTCAGTCTTTGTAAGAAATCCATGAAGATTACCTTTAGTCCCTGTATAACTTTAGTAAATGACTCAGTTTTATTTCCTACATCTCCAATTTTCTCCCAAACATTCAAAGCTGCTGAACAGCATAAAGTCAAGGTGTATTCATCACACAAAGTTTGCCTTTTGACAACAAGCGGATCTTAGGAGATTTGTATACATCTAGCCCTACTTTGTTGTTCAATGATCTTAGCTTCATCTTTCCACCAGGTTCTCCACTGTGATTGAGGACAAAGCTCCATGACTGCTGTAACCACATCTCTTCAGTATTAAGGAATAATTCTATTACAATTTGACCACAAGTTTAACATCTGCTTCACAAAAAGTGAATGCATGTTATATGAGACTATCACTTCCTTGAATCTCTTTAAATCTATCATTTCCACAAGAGTCCATTTGGCTATTGCATAGTCTTGGGGATTTCTATAATTTGGCAATTCCTGTAAGGTTACTGGATAAATTAAATTTAGTTACTTAAAAACCTTACAATGTTCCTCCCTAACCTTATAATGCTATGGTAAAAATCTGGATCTGAATATTTCTATGATCTGTTTTAATGAGTTACGTTTTTCTTTTATCTTTCTTTCTTTTTTTTCTTTTTTTTTTTTTTGGTTTTCTTAGAGACAGGGTTTCTCAGTAGCTATGGAGCCAGTCCTGGAACTCACTCTGTAGATCAGGTTGGTCTTGAACAACAGAGATCCACCTGCCTCTGCCTCCCGAGTGCAGGGATTAAAGGTATATACCACCACTGCCCAGCTTAATGAGTTTTTCTAAGGTCTGTATCTTGGCAATTATACCAACCAACATTTTTGGAAATATACTAAGAATTATAAATTATCAACAAAGATTATCAAAATGAAAATGAACATTATGTCAATCCCAGTTGATTAACCCTTCATTTAATTGTTCCATTTTAAACCACTTATCATGTAATCATACAGAGACCTAACTTTTTCCATCATAATAGTGTTTTCCTTTTGTAACATGGGACAGAGCTTTCTCTTTTAACTAATTCGTTTCTTAAGAATTCCCAATTATCTCACCAAATCTGCTAATGATGGCGATGCAGATATGAGACTGACAGCTACTTCACAGAACAGTAGAACCATGAGAAGGTTTCAAGGCAGCTACATAGTTTGGCAGCAGCCATAGCCAGTGGTCCAGGGAAAGCCCAAAGCGTACTGAAAAAGATAGGAACACTTAGCCAGCAAGGCAGTGACTCTAGCTGCTTATAGCTGCAGCCTCTGCTGGTGACTGCAAAAAACATAGGCAAAGGGTTTTTTTCATGAATTTTTGCTTTAAAATTGGATTTCTAATTGGGCTAATAATAAAAAACCCAGAGTTAGATATTGGGGTAAATGCTGAAAGATAAGAGAAGCAAAGGAGTCAGCCACTAAAGAGACCTTTTACCTCTACCAAATCCTCAGACCAAAGTGTGTAAAATTCTGTCTCCATAAATTCTCAGGCTGAAGGTTCACAAAGAATGCCCTGAACTCCTGTCACCTCCTGCCTTATATTTTCTTCCTGCCCAGACATACCCCTTCCTGTCTCCATCTCTCTAGCATTGGGATTAAAGGCTTGTTCCAACCAAGTACTGGGATTAAAGTATTGCCTGGCTTTGTCTCTCTTTGAGACTGGATCAGTCTAGTGTAGCACAGGGTGGCCTTCAAATCACAGAGATCTGCCTCTGACTGCCAAGTGCTGGAATTAAATGTGTGTGTATAGCAAAACAAAATATTACCACACATATGTCTGAAATCTTTTGTTTATCCAATGATTAGTGTATATGTCCAGTCTGCCCTAAAGAGTCTACATGTACCTCTCACAGATTAAGACTTTTAGCAAAATTTGTTTGCCTATTCCACATAATGATTTTATTCTCATTCAAATCACCAGATCATATTCATTCTAGCCTAAAGGAACACAAATATATCATGTGGACCTCATCAGTCATTTCTTTAATTCACAGCTCTTTACCATTAAAAGTAATTTAGTAAGTTAAAAATACTCAGGTATACCCTGTTTGTTGATACAAAATGAGAACTCAATATTAAAGTGAAAACAAAGAAGACAAAAGTATTGGAATATTTTACAGAAACAAATCAGAGATTATTACATACTTAGTATTATATTTATAATTCTTATCACACTAGCAATATTTATTTAATAATCTATTGTACATTCTAAAAAGTGAATTAAATATGAAATGAAATTTGAAAATCCCCAACCATTGTTAAAAATATAATTGTGTTTCTTATTACACTATATAATATAGAAGAGAAGTAAATTTTAACCAACACAAACCAACAAATCTCATTTAAATAGATCTTTGTGTCAGAAATATTTATTAAAGAAGATATTTAATTTTTAAGAAAACAAAACTACATATAAAAACACAAGAGTGCCAAAAATAAATAAGTAAAAGCAAATCATAAAATCAAGTATTATTTAAAGTATATATTTTATTTATTTATGTTTGTTTTCAAGACAGGTTTCTATGAAGCTTTTGAATCCTGTTCCGGAACCAACTCTTGTAGAACAGGCTGTCCTCAAATTCACAGAGATCTGCCTCTCTCTGACTCCCAAATGATGGTATTAAAGGCATGTGCTACCACTGCCTGGCTCAAATCTAAGTGTTTTCAATGCTTAATGAGGTAAAAGGTTCAATATAAACATGGACCAAGTTTCCTGATGAAGCAGGAATTAATAAGTAAAAAGAGGAATTTTAATAAGAGGAAACACACAAATAAGAGAGACTATCATTTGGATAAAAGAAAATTACTTATCAAAGTTCCAATTAAAGACTTGCCTCTGTGTCTTAAACAACCACTTAAAAGAAGGTGGTTATCTTGGTAGTAGTTGCATCTGTAAAATCTAAGTTACTACAAATTAACATCACAACACAAAACATTTTACATTAAAAACCAAAGCAGATTTCATGTTCTTAAAAACCAAAGCAGATTTTATGTTCTTAAAGAGAATTTTATATCATGACTATCTAGAATTTCTACCCATTTCTTATTGTTCCTTCCACATTACAAGGGGTCATGGGAGAAATTAAAGGTCACCCCAAAAGCCAAAAGTCCAAAATATGTCTTACTGTGCTACAGTCAGAAATATACATCTTTTCTTTTTGAGCATCAATCCTTCACTCCCTAGTCCCAACTCTTATGAATGCCTGCATTTCTCAGAATGTGGCCAAAGCATATTCCACTCTCTCTACTATCTGATGCTATCTTCTCTAGTGTTGACTGCTATGCTCTCTCCCTTACAACAGTCCTTACTATTGCACTAGGTCCATCCAATACAGCTAACTCAAGAAGGTATATCAGACTATTGTAACAATACATAAAAAAAATCTCATTTGTTGTTTTATGGATTATGTCACAGACATGCTTGAATAGTAGTCATAGATTAAAAGGAGTAAAGAAATAATTAGCCACATAAAAATGGAACATACACAAGAGTCTGGACTATGTATACTACTATATTTTCTTTGAATTTTTTGACTGCAGAGAGACATTTGATACTGGGGACTGCTAAGCCAAGCAAACATATATACTCTAAAGGTATCTTGATTTCAAAATATGGGTCTAAGGATTTGTTGGTTTGGAAAAGAGGTTCTTCTTTTATTTTCACAGAAGATGAGAACTTGTGGATTTCTTTCAGACTAATCTGGTTTGATGGACCAAGACACCCTTAAAGGTTACCATGAACACTCCCCCAAAATAATTCACCAAATAAACACCTTGAATAGTTTGGAAAGAACTACACCCAAATTCCCAAATATTGTTTATAAATGCTTGTTTATATTTAAAGGGGAATATGATATAGAGATGAATAATTTGCATTGGTATGGATTTGGTTAATTGGTCAATAATTTAATAATTATTATTAAATTAACAAATTTAATAATAATAAGTCAAAACTTAAGGTCAATTTTGTTATATGTATATTTCTGCACTTTATTAAGGCAGTGTGATTGTGTAGTTCATTTAAAATATAATCTATAATTAAGAAATATAGGTTAGTAAATAATTATCTATAATAGTCAAGCTTGTAGCCCTGTTAGTTAGGTTTTCTAGATATACAGAGATATATTTCAGTTAGATAGGTATTCGTCAAATCTTTCAGAGACCTTCAGAATATGACGTTTAACATGTTTAAGAACTCAGACATTTTATGACAGTGAAACACATCTGCTCCTGCCAGCACCAAGATATTTCAAGAAGATGGGCACCAAAGGGGCTCCTTATGGCATTGGTTAGCAACTTGGGTAAGAAACTGCTCTTGCCTGGGCTGCTTGATGTTATGCTGTATAATATGGATATGCAGGACCCACAGAAAAATGACTGATGAACTTGCCTAAAGGTGAGATGGTCCTTCAGGGTTCCTGCTTCATCAAAGAGTCTGCCAGACATTCTGCAGGACACAGAAGAAAGTGACTGACAAACTGCTAATATAGGCAGAACTGTATTTGAAATTTCCTGCTTTGTGGAAAAGTCTGGGAGATTATGAGCCTGTAGGCTGAAGATGGATGCTCCAAAGATACAAATGAACTTTAGGTGATTGTCCAGGCAATGAGATGTCTCTGTCAATTCTAGAGTTTTTGAAGTTTCTTATAATGTATATCCTTCTAGAGTCTTTGATTTAGTAGAAGAATATATAGTTATAGTTTTCCTTAGTTATGATAAAATACAAAGTAGATATGAATATTGTAACTATAATTCTTGCTTGATAACTATGTTTGATTTATTGTTTACTTGCTTGATTTACTATGTTAAAGTTAAATCCTTCCTTTTTATTTAAACAGAAAAGGGGAAGTGATATGGGATTCCCTATGTATGCTGACAATACCATTGGTGAATAAAGAAACTGCCTTGGCCTGTTGATAGGGCAGTGTTGGAAGAGGGGGTGGCTCCCTTGTTTGTCCCAGCTGTCCAGCTAGCTTACACCCGAAATAACCACACAGAAACTACTACTACTTGGTCCATTAGCTCTAGTTTCTTATTGGCTAATTCTTACATCTTAATTTAACCCATTTCTAGTAATCACCACACGACTGTGGCTTACCGGCAAGATTCTAACCGGCGTCTGTCTCAGGCAGTGGATCCATGGCATCTCTCACTCTGCTCTTCTTCCCAGCATTCAGTTCTGTTTTTCTCTGCCTACCTAAGTTCTGCCCTATCAGGCCCAAATCAGTTTCTTTATTCATTAACCAATGAAAGCAACATATGAACAGAAGAAGCTCTTACACCAGGGCTAGGCAGGGAAAACTAAACAGATTGCTGGGAAAAAGGAGGCAGAGTCAAGGAGAAGCCATGGAGCCGCTACCAGAGACAGACATGGTGCAAACTTGCTGGTAGGCCACGAACTTCATGGTAAAATATAAAATAATGGAATGGGTTAAAATAGGATTTAAGAGTTAGCCAAGAAGAATCTAGAGCTAATGAGCCAAGCAGTGATTTAATTAATACAGTTTCTGGGTGATTATTTCAGGTCTGAGCTGCTGGGTGGCTGGGAAAAAAAAGTGACCCCCTACAACAAATAGTGATTATTCTGCTCAACATAGCCCCCCTAAATGGTATAGAAAAAACTTTCTTAAAAAAAAAAAACAAAAAACAAAATGGAAACCCAAACACAGAAAAAGTATTCATTCATTCATTCATCTATTTTTCTATCTACCATCTAATTATCTATCTTTCTATCATCTATTATCTATTGCGTGCACGTGTGTGTATGTGTTAATAAGGATGGAACTCAGGCCTCACAGGCACTGCATCTCCTCTTATCTTTCTTCTCATTCTGGTTCTTTCTTTCCATCTTTTATTTTTAAAGTGTCAGTTTTTGTTAATTTGTTTTAAATTTTGAGGTAAGACATCATTAAGTTTTATAGACTAGCCTTGAACCCAGCCTGAAGTCCATGATGGCCATAAATTCATGAGCTAACTGCTCCAGCCTCCAACATAGACTAGAGATTAAGGATTAGAGGCCTGGATCAGAATAACAATTTAAGCATTTTAAGAAGAAAGAATTTTTATTGTCATATATGAATATATGACACCATGTTTTTTAAATGTAGTAGCACTATAAGATTTTCTAATATATTCATGATGTGCATGTGTGGTTAGTAATACAGTAGTGATAAAAAGTCATTTCAGATCTAAAAAGAGTAAATTGAATATCCAGTAAATTGCGATACAGGAGGAAATTAATTCTTAGAAAAAAATGGATTAGGATCATTGGTAACATGTGAAAATAAATTAATAATGGATAATGACATTAAATATAAAATGTCATTAGGTTTTCAAGTGAAATATACAGGCATAGGCTTTTTCATAACTTCATGGTGCATTTAATGGAATAAAAGTTCTAAGTATTAAAAAAGAGGAAGAACTAAATTAAATTAATTATTTTGAATATGTTAGCATATATACACATTTGCAAACATTAAAAATATCACACAGAAAAGTAAAAGAAGCATAAAGATTGCAATAAAATGCATTTTTAATCATATGACAAGCAGCTTAGATGGATAAATAATGCATAAATAAACTCCATTGGATGTTTAGACAAAGAAATGTGAACTTACAAAAGAAAAATGCAAATGATTAATGAATATATTTTAAAATATTCAAACTGTTCTGTTAATTGAAGAAATGCAAATTAGTGTGACTATACAGTACCATACCTTATTAAAGAGAATGAAGCCTCATTCAATATTTTCATGAGGGTGGGGGACCATGCACACCTTTCTAGTAGTGTAAGCTAACCATGTAACTTAATTAGTAACTTTTATTGAAGACATTAAACACTACATACGTCAAACTCAGAGTCAAGCCTAATACATGCCAAAATATTTTTACCCAAGGATGTTACTAGTAATATATTTATTGCATAAATAATAGTGAAAGAACTAAAATGTCTATCATTGATGTATTAGCCAAGTCAATTATTATATTCGAAGTATTAATACATGTATTAATTGGGCAAATATTCATAATATATTAAGCAATATATGTTATAAAAATTACCCAAAGAATTGTACAGCACAATAATAAATGATGTTGGAGAAAGACTGAATAGAAAAATACTGGCAGTTTTTTCTGATGTTTCAAATTTGGTGGATAGGGTTAAACTTTTCCTTTCTTACATTTTTATGTTGTCATTAAAGGGCATTTAATATCTATCACTTCATCAAAAGGTGGTTCATTCCAGCACCTGAGGACGGTGTCTAAAATCACAGACAGAACCAAGCACTATATTTAACCTGCTTTTCTACGCATACATACCTATTAAAAAGTTGAATTTATAAATTAGTAACAGTAAGAAACTGACAATAATCAATCATGAAAATGAACACATACCAACAGAATGCAATACAGACTCTCAATTGCTTTCTCTATCTCTATCTCTCCTCTCTTCTCTCCTCTTTGAGAAGTATCTCACTGTGCTACATTCTCCCTCGTAAAGTCAATGGTGAAGAGAGCATTACAGAAAGGTGCTAGAACATTAACAGGTTGATATGGGGACTGCCCAAAAGCACGTAAGTCTGACAATCAACAGGGCTATGGAGTAACTAACACTAATGGGTGATGATGTATACATGTGGAGATGTTGAGCCAAGGCATGATTCACACCTCAGGAGGTACAGAGCTGGGTCTTGTCAAATTTCATCTTGCTTTTCAGAATGGTATGAATTTACTAGTTGTGAACTGTTTTTCTGGAAATTTCTACATTAGAATATACTTGGGGTGATCTTAGGTAACTGGAACTACAGAAAATAAAACCATAGAGAAAGGGTGACTCTCATGCAATGAACGTTGTTTTTGTTTTGTTTTGGTTTGGTTTATAATCACAATGAAAAGAGCATATATTATTGCTTTTCAAACCATCTTAAAAACAGAAGAATTAAGAGGAAAATTTGATTTTCGCCAACATGGCTTTCTTCTACTCCATTTTAAGTAATTTTTAGCAGAATATCTAAATTACTTAGAGCACTCTGTCCCAAAGATGCCTTGCTCATGCAGTCTAGAGCAATCCATACAGATACAATCTATAGGTTCATAGCAATGAAAGAACTCAATACACCTTAGGCAGGATTAGAGTTACACTGGCTCACTCAACACTTGGACTTCCAGAACTTGGCACATTTTCTTACTTCATTGCTTTAACAGAGATTTAGTGGCTCTGGGACACTTCTATACCATATTAGAGATGGCAGTATCAGCTATGTTCAGCTCCAAGGGGAAATCCTTCAACGCAGAAAAGACCTGCGTGCGTAAAGTCAGAGTAGATGAGTCCAGGTCGAATTAATTGTGTTTAAGTAGCTAGCTGAGCCTTAGCCAATCTTCTACTGCAACTAACGATGTAATTGCTCTGGGGGGGGGGCTCTTGGACACCCACGATTATTCCCATTCTCTGCAATGCTTCCCTTCTAAGTGTTTGCTGTTTCATATCGATTTTCTTTCACGTGTTTGTCTTTTGAAATTCTTTCAGTAACCACCTACACCTTGCTAGGGTCTGGTTTTGGATAGCAGTGTGTACATTGATATTTTCCAACTGAAATTAAGCTTCCATTTTATCTCCTTTTCCTTCTGTGTCATTAGGTCTACAAACACACAGAATTGAAATGTTAGAGATGTATGCCTGCTCATATAGGGCTAATCATTATATTAGTAAAGTAATCAAGATGAAAAAAAATGTGGCACCATAACACTTAGGAAATGAACCAAATTGCCACTGTCACTTTCTCCTGGAAATGAACCAAATTGCCACTGTCACTTTCTCCTCCCACTTCTATTATAAAACTTGGTAACATTGTGTCCTTTTCTACACCTAGAGGAAAGGGACACATGCTGTGGGTCCCTAATAATAATACTGACCATACCCCATTGATTATTCCATTTCACAAATAATTAGAGATTCCTGTTTCTGTGGATTTCCTATGGCATATACTGTATATAACAATTTTTTAATCTTTTCTTCTTTCATTATGGGATCTCAAACATGAACCTAGTGATAGGTAAGAAAAGAGGGATTTATCTTGCCTATGATGGCAAAGAACTTGAGGTAATAGACTCTAACCCAAAAACTATTTTAGTTTTGTTTTTTATTTGTTTTCTTCATATATTAGTATATCTTTCAATTCTGTTAATATATTTCTAAATGATCTGGTCGCTTCCAATGATCTGTCAGCTCATTGTTCATCTATGCAATCTGACCTTGGTCAGAATTGAATATACAAAAGGGAATAGACAAAATATACCAAGGTGTACAAAAAGTGCTCGAAAGCAAATGTTATACTACTCAGTTTATTTGATCTGAAAATGTAGTAAACTATTGTGATTGGTGTGGAAATTTCAACTTTTGATTTGGCCTCAGTTAGAAAATTGCCGCGTCCTAAAGGTTGGTTATTGCGTCAAACTGCTGTGTGTACCCAAGGGGTTACACTTGGCTTACCCATTCTTTCTCACTCTACTTCCAGAACACTCTAATCTAAATTGCACCCAACCTTTTGCACATTTGTCCTGAGTTCATTTTGTTGTAACTATGGTATAACACATTTGATGTCAAATCTGTACGTTCTAATTACACAGAACCAAAAGCAGACAGGCCCCTGTGTGCTTGTGAGCCAAATGCAGCCAAATGTTTCCACTTGTGAGCCTAAGATTACTGGGGAATTTCAAGTATTTCTGTAACTCCCAATGACAAAAAGGCATGCATTTAGAATCAAGACATTTACAAATTTATAAATCTGTGAAGATAAAGCTTTTACAATGTACATTCATGTCTGATTTTAAGCATTTCTGAGAATGTTTTCAGATAAACCATTTCTTGGTCTTGTTCCAAGAAACTGACTAGCAATAAAATTAAACTGACTGGTTCAATTTTATTTGCTCAAACTAAGAAATTTCATGATGTGGAAAACTTCAAAATAAGTCTCTCTCCCGATAACCCTTTCTTTCTTCCTCCTCTCTCCTTCCCTCTCATTTTAAAGTCTGTTTTAATCTTCAAAATCCTTATTCTGAAAATAAGACAAAAATTTATGTGGCATAAGTATATATTTGCTCAAATCTTGAGGAATAAAAACAAACCTGGCACTGATTTATGAAATTCTTTGTGTTTTGACATGACTGGGGGTGAAAAGGTTTCTTTTGCTAAAAATAATGACACTCATACCTAAGAGACCATCTGGACCCCATTCTCAGAACTGTAGGACTTTGCAAAAACTCAGGCCTGTGACCCTGGCGACCAGTCAGTCAACCCATAATAGATTTACTTCTTTTTCTCACAGATTCGTTTAAATAACTTACTTGTTTTTCTGTTGAACGCTGGATATTGGTATTTGAAGATGTTGTTTTTTAAGTCGTGCAGTTCATTACAGAACTACAGAGATTTTTACATAGATAAGTTTATATAAAATATTTTCCTATTAATGAATCAGTAACTTAGTGTGTATGGGGGGAAGGGCACAGACTGTGATTACCAACAGCAGCAGCGTTCTCTTTCCTGTGCTGAAGTCCTTCACTTACATGGTGTCCAAGATATTTCCCATTTCATACTAGTGTGTTAATTGGTGAAGTTAGTGGTGTCATATAGAAATTTAAAACATTAAATGTAATGTTCTCATATATACACTTTGTAACTTTTATACATAAAAGTTGAGAAAAGTAATGTTTTAGTTATATATTTATGGCATAAAGTCAATTAGAATTAGATACATAGGCTTCAAACTGAAGATTTCTCAATCTTCCTAATACTGAGACCCTTTAATACAGTTCCTCATATTGTGGTGACATCCATACATAAAATTGTTTCATTGCTACTTCGTAATTGTAATCCTGCTACTGTCATGAATCATAATGTAAATATTTGATATGCAGGATATCTGATATGTGACCATGTGAAAGGGCCGTTAGACCCCCATTAGGGGCTATGACCCACATTTTGAGAATCTCTGCTATAGAGTATTACACACCTCTTTTATGGTGAGATTTTGTTGAGGAGGTGGAGTATTTTAAATTTCATTCTGAAATTATAAGAAAATTGCCACCCTAAACACATTTTATACCTTGTCATCTAATTAAGGAATTGAATGATGAATGAGCGTAAAATTACACACAGAGGGTAAAAAGTTGTTCTACCAATTCCATGTAACACAGGAAGACCTGGGTAGTTTTCCTGATTTATAAAGACTCGGAGTGAACAGGCAATTTGGGGAATGCTTTTTTGATGGGAATTTAAGTAGCTAAATTGGGGCCTTTGGCATTTTTAGGCAAGAGTGTCATGCATAGAGTCCATTATGAGAAGAAAAATCTTGCTGGAAATTATTTTTTGTATTAAATATTATCAAAAATTCCTGGGCTAGGAAAAATCTTGTAGTTTATTGGAAATGACTTTTTATTTCTTGAGTTACCCTGATGGTGAACACTGATTGTCCACTTGGTAGAATCTAGAATCATCCAGAAGATAAAATTCTCGGAACAACTACAAAATTTTATCTAGAGTAGTCTAGCCTCTGATGATGCTTGTGAGAGATAATCCTGACTATGACAATTAAAGTAGGGAGACCTACCTTAGATGCTAGCAACACCAAAGGGCTGGGTGCTGAACTACATGCAAAAGCTGGTGGACTGTGAACATTCTCTGCTTTTTGCTGTTCTCTGCGCTTGATCATCAAGGCAAAGTGGCCAAATCCTCAAGATTCTACCACCTTCAGAACTTCAAACATCATGGACTTTGCCATCAAACTGTGATAAAACAAAACAAATACAACAACAACAACAAAGACACACCTCTATATTTCATAAGTTGCTTTTATAGTGGTATCTTATCATAGGAACAAGAAAAGTAAAAGCTAAAATTGGAGCCAGTAATGGAGATACAGCTGTCATAAACCTGGCTATGTGGTTCTGAAGCCTTTGGAACTTGTTTGTGGGAGAACATAGGGTCCCTGGAATTTTAGGTTAGAAAATATCTGTAAAACTGTCAGCAGAGCTTAATGCACCATTCTGTTAGGAGCTTAAAAGACAAAAATGCTGAAACATGGTGAATGGAGGTCTGGCTTATGAGATTCCAGAGGGGAACAAAGACTCTATTAGGAACTGTGTTGGGGCCATTCATGTGACATTTTGACCAAGAGACTGGTTTCATTCTGCCCAGAGAATCTGAATGAGGCTGACTTTAAAAGAAATGGAATAATGTTCACTATAAGAAATTGCCAGGCAGGATGGTATTTATATGTGGTATGGCTGTATGTTGACCAAAGTTTCCTGTCCTGCCTGATCCAGCAGCCACTCAGTCCTAAAGAAAAACACAGAAGTCTACATTAATCATAAACTGGTTGGCCTAGTAGCTCAGGCTTCTTATTAACTAAATCTTTGTTTGTTTGTTTGTTTGTTTGTTTGTTTGTTTGTTTTTAGGGACAGGGTTTCTCTGTGGCTTTGGAGCCTGTCCTGGAACTAGCTCTGTAGACCAGGCTGACCTCAAACTCACAGAGATCCACCTGCCTCCGCCTCCTGAGTGCTGGGATTAAAGGCATGCGCCACCACCACCTGGCATTAATTCTTACATCTTACATTAACCCATTATTCTTGTCTGTGTTAGCTACATGGCTTGGCACCTTTTTTGGCAAAACAGTCACATCTTGTATCCTCTGTATCTGGGTGATGACTGCAGGCTGAGCTTCCCTCTTCCCAGAATTCTCCTGTCCTCATTGCCCCACCTCTACTTCCTGCCTGGTCACCCTGCCTATGCTTCCTGCCGGGTACTGGCCAATCAGCATTTTATTAAACAAGTGCAAGAAACAAATCTTTGCAGGGTAAAACCATTGTCCTGCAGCAGCTATAATTTATTACATTCATTCATTTTTACAGTGTAAGAAAGCAAAAATACAAGCAAATTCTGAGCAAATTCTAGTATACAATGTCTTATAGGTTTACAATTGCAGACAAGGGTCATACCAATGGCAGTATGTCTGTAATTGTTAAGAGAAAACTCACACTCTTAATTCAAACAGCAAGAAAATTGACTTGAAGACAAGACATCACTCATCAAAATCTACAGTTTATAACAAATGAAAATTCATGTGAAAGGAGAAAGTCTGAATTCAGGATGCCAAAATGCATGGTAATATACTATCAAGCAATTACCTAGGAAGGTGATTTGCAAATTTGGTCACCAAGGCATACAAATCCTTCTAAAACCAGGATCACTTGCAAGATGGCAACAGAATTTGATAGTGCAATACTCATGGTACTGGATTTTAGGCTTGAAAGATGAAAGACTTTGGAGACCATGGAGCCTTATTCTACAGTTTCAAGAAATAACTGAGCCCAGGAAATCTGTGGCATGAGTAACATGCTTGCAACAAGGTCCTGAGAGACTTCTGCATGAAGATGTGAAAATAAAGCAGATGTTGCAATGGAGAGTTCGGGATGTTGGAGATGCCAAGGCCATTAGACATCCTCAGGAAAACTACAGGCATGGAATGGAGTCAACCCAAGAGAGAAGCTATATATTACAGACCTGGAGAGGTGGATCTACACAAGTCCTTTGAATCCCACATGATTCCACTACAAGCCCCAGATGCTGGACAAAGAACTATGTATGTGCTGGGTTTAAAGTCTTTTGTCCAATTATTCTTTACAACTCCTAATATTTTTCTATTGGAATAAAAATTTTTACATTGTACTATTGTATATTAGGAATACATAATTTTTTTCTTACTTTGTAGAAGCATGTGTTTAAGAGATTGCCTTGATGAGAATTCTCTGTTCAGATCATTACCCCATTTTTTAATTGGGCTATTTAGAATTTTAATGTCTAGTTTCTTGAGTTCTTTGTATATTTTGGAGATCAGACCTTTGTCTGATGTGGGATTGGTGAAGATCTTCTCCCATTCAGTAGGATGCCTTTTTGTCTTAATGACTGTGTCCTTTGCTTTACAGAAGATTCTCAGTTTCAGAAGGTCACATTTATTCTTTGTTGCTCTTATTGTCTGTGCCACTGGGGTTTGACATAGGAAGTGGTCTCCTGTGCCCATGTATTGCAGGTTACTTCCCAATTTCTCTTCTATCAGGTTCAGTGTGGTCGGATTTATATTGAGGTCTTTAATCCATTTGGACTTGAGTTTTGTGCATGGTGATAAATAAGGATCTATTTTCATTCTCCTACAGGTTGACATCCAGTTATGCCAGCACCATTTGTTAAAGATGCTTTCTTTCTTCCATTGCATAATTTTAGCTTCTTTGTCAAATATGAGGTGTTCATAGGTTTGTGGATTAATATCCGTGTCTTCAATTGGAAGAAGTTCCAATGACCAAAAGATACTTAAGGTCATGTTCAACTTCCTTAGCGATCAGGGAAATGCAAATCAAAACAATGTTGAGATACCATCTTACACCTGTCAGAATGGCCAAAATCAAAAACACCAATGATAGTCTATGCTGGAGAGGATGTGGAGTAAGGGGAACACTCATCCATTGCTGATGGGAATGCAAACTTGTGCAACCACTTTGGAAATCAGTGTGGCAGTTTCACAGAAAATTGGGAATCAACCTACCTCAAGATCGAGCAATACCACTCTTGGGAATAAACCCAAGAGATGCCCAATCATACTACAAAAGCATTTGTGCAACTATGTTCATAGCAACATTATTTGTAATAGCCAGAACCTGGAAACAACCTAGGTGCCCCTCAATGGAAGAATGGATAAAGAAAGTGTGGAATATATACACATTAGAGTACTACTCAGTGATTAAAAAAAATGACATCTTGAATTTTGCATGCGAATGGATGGAAATAGAAAACACTATCCATAGTGAAATAACCCAAACCCAAAAAAGATGATTATGGTATATACTCACTCATTAGCAGACTCTAGCCATAAACAAAGGACATTAAGCCTATAGCTCACAAGCCTAGAGAAGCCAAATAGCAAGGTGAACCCAAAGGAAAACATATATAGATCCTCCTGAAAATTGGAAGCAATAAAGATCCGGGCAAAAGTTGGAAGCATGGGGGGGAAGTAGGGGTGGGGAAAGGGGAGAGGGGGAAGGAGAAGGGAGAAGGGAAGGGCTGGGGAGAGCTTGGGCGAGTGGGAGGGTGGAGATGGAGGAAGGGCGGATATAGGAGCAGGGAAGAAGATATCTACCTTAAGGGAGCCATTTTAGGGTTGGCAAGAGACTTGGCCCTAGAGGGGATCCCAGGTGTCCACGGGGATGTCCCCAGCTAGGTACTTGGGCAGCAGAGGAGAGGGTGCCTGAACTAGCCTTGTCCCATAGTCACATTGATGAATATCTTGATTATCACCATAGAAATTTCATTCGATGGATGGAGATAGAGACAGAGACCTACATCCACATCAGAGCAATGGACTGAGCTCCCAACTCCAGTTGAAGAACAGAAGGAGGGAGAAGATGAGCAAGGAAGTGAGGACGGTGAGGGGCTGGTCCACCCATTGAGACAGTGTGCCTGATCTAATGGGATCTCACCAAAGCCAGCTGGACGGGGACTGAATGAGCATGGGATCAAACCTGACTCTCTGAATGTGGCTGCCAATGGGAGCAGACTGAGAAGCCATCGATAATGGCACTGGGATATATCTCTTCTGCATGTATTGGCTTTTTGGGACCCTAGTTTACTTGGATGCACACCTTCCTAGGTCAGGATGGAGTGGGGAGGGCCTTGGACTTCCCACAGGGCAGGGTACCCTGCCCTCCCTTAAGGATTCAGGGGGAGGGAGGAGGGTTAGTGGGGGAGTGGGAGGGGACTGGGAGAAGGGGAGGAAGTGTAAATTTTTGAATGGAAAAAAAATTTAAAAAAAGAGAGATTGCCTTGAGTCTTGGATAAGACTTGGGTTTTCGACTTTTAAACAGTGTTATAATGAGAACTTCTGTAGTTGAATAGGTGTACTTTTTGCATTGTATGGTTAGTCATGAGATTATGGAGACATGGAGTAGAAAGTTCATGTTTAAGAATAATGGGTTTGGGACAGGATTTCCCTGCCATACTAGACCTTACCCTCTAACTGTGAGCAAAAGTAAACTTTTTTATTCTTTAAGATGCATACATTGACTTAAATTCCTTAAGACACAGTGTTTTATCACAGAAAAAAATAACTGAAACAGTTATCTACAGTGGAAGATGACTTTCAAAGATATTCAATTCTTTGTTTCAGTGTTAAACCAGAAAACCAACAGGCAATCTTTATCACAATGTAGAGAAAAAAAGCTTGATCTCAGAATTGGGTGTCTACATTTTCTTTGATTATTACTAGTTCTCTTCTCTGGACTTACAAATAGTACCAATATTTCATGCAATTCTTTCAGAGTACCAGATACTATATATATATGTAGGTCTCCTCTTTACAATGATTTGTTCTTTCTCCTTTCTTCCCTCCTTTTGCTAGTTCTTATTGTATTTTTAGTTCTTTATGTTCTTGCCTTCTTTTTCATGTCCATGACCATTGCCTTGTCAATCATACCTCTACAGAAATACACCACAAGTGACACTTTTATAAGGCTTCAGGACTACCAACTAAACTGTTTTTTTATTGCTATATGTTTCTCAAAGCAGCAATTACCTATGAGTATAATGAACAGCTAAGTGTATTTTAACTAGGAGTGAATTAATTAGTCATCTAAAAATCACTGATATGGTGTGTGTTTCATATTTCAAAAATCACACAGCCTTGATCAGTGGGATGCTAATGGGGAGTAAGGGTGTCAGATCAACAACTGCTTAGTTTCATCCCAGGAATCCAAAGATGGTTCAGCATACATACATCAATAAATATGACATAGGGTATACATACATTCAAGGACAAAAATAAAAATGATTATCTATGTAGAATCAGATTTTTTTTGCAAAAAAGCAACATTCTTTCATGACAAAAACCTTAGTAAAAATAAACATAGAATAACATATTTCGATATAGTAGTGGTCATTTACAACGAATGTGCAGCCAACATTATAATGAATTGGGAAAAATTGAAAGTATGTCCTCTAAAACCAGACATAAGAAGAAGATATTAATTTTCTAAACTTTTTATGCAATACAACACATGAATATTTAGCTAAGGCAATAAGACATTAAAAATCAAAGTAATACAAATAAGAAAGGAAAAACTTC
This sequence comes from Ondatra zibethicus, assembly GCA_004026605.1. Taxonomy (NCBI): domain Eukaryota; kingdom Metazoa; phylum Chordata; class Mammalia; order Rodentia; family Cricetidae; genus Ondatra; species Ondatra zibethicus. Next base: position 5,082 of record PVIU01007887.1, on the reverse strand, counting down.
AAACTGATATTATCTGTAGACAACATAGTTCTGTGAGTAAATAGTATTAAATTCTGTATCAGGAAATGTCTATGTATTATAAAAAGTTTAAGCAAAGTAACAGGATATAAAATCAGTATGAATACTTCTCAGCATTTATGTGTGACAATGATGGACATTCCAAGAAGAAATCAATGAAAGTAGTCACTTTTCACGAAATCATCAAAAACTAAACAGGAAGAGACACAATCACAGTGGTGAAAGTGTCTCTTATAAACAGTTTTCAACACTACAGAATGAGTTTGAGGATTTCTAAGGATGAAAAGATCTCTAATGTTCACAGACAGGAACATTTACATTGTAATCTTGTGAAAATGGCTATATTATGAAAAGAACTTTTCAATATGATGCAATTCACATGAACATTCCAATAGTATTCTTCAGATAATTGTAAAAAGAAATCTTAAAATACATGTGAAAGCACCAAAATCCCACAAAGTCAAAGCCATCCTGAGTGGGGGAAAAAGAGTAATTCTGGATGAATCTGGGATCTCTGATTCCACATTACACCCTAGTGTGATATTAGCAAAGCATAAAAGTCTAAATAAACTGGAAGAATAGAGTAGAGGATATATAAATAAATCCATACAGCTACATCCAACCCCCCCCCAAAAAAACCCTAAAGGAATAGAATAGAAAATTTGGAAATAAATCCATGCATTTACTGCCACATGAGTTTCAATAACTGTGCCTAAAGCATGTGTTGAAGAAGAGACACTCTCTTTTCTAGATATATTTTGAAAACTTGGCATTTACATGTAGAAGATTGCTGCTAGATCACTATCTCTCACTCTGTACCAGAACTTATTTAAAATCTATCAAATAGTTTAATGTAACTCCTGAAAATTTGAAACTATGGATAAAACAAGAAAAGAATAACTGAATAGTAATTCAGTTACTCAGGAAAAATACCAAGAATTGAAGTATAAGGTGACATAAAATGTAAAAAGTTTCAACATAGCCAAGTAAACAATAATCAGAATAAAAAGAGAGACAAAAAAAGGAGAAAATCTTTGTCAGTTTTTAATCTAGCTATAAAATATATAAAGAACTAAAATAATTAAATACTAAAGCAAAAGTAAATCCAATCAATATGTGGGAATACAATGAATACGTGCATGCTCTCAAAAAGATATAAAAATAGCCAAAAAGGCCAGTCAGTGGTGGTACATGCCTTTAATCCCAGCACTCAGGAGGAAGTGGATGGCAGACCTCTGTAAGTTCAAAGACACCCTGGTCTACAAAGTGAGTGCCAGGACAGTCAGAAACCCTGTCTCACCCACCCCCAAATAGACAATAAATATATTTTTAAAAAGCTCAACATCTTTAGTCCAGAGAAAAATGTAAATCAAAGTTAAATAGGGTTCCAGCTCACATAATTCAAAAGTATTATTGTCATAGAAACAAACAATAAGTATTGGATAGGATATAATGGTGACGGGAGAAAGGGGAGACCCCTTATGCATTCTCAATGGTAGGATGCAGGGTTGGGGGAGATGGTGAAAACCCTCATAAACTCTCCATGGGTGAGATGCAAAAATGAGGGGAGACTGAAGAACCTTATGCACTCTCAATGGGTAGGATGCAGGGGTGAGGGGAGATTGTGAAAACCCTTATAAACTCTTCATGTGTGAGATGCAAGGATGAGGGGAGACTGAAGAACCTTATACATTCTCAATGGATAAGATGCAAAGGTGAGGGGAGACTGAAGACCCTTATACAGTCTCAATGAGTAGGATTTAAGGGTGAGGAAAGATGGTAAAGACCCTTATACACTCTAAATGGTAGGATTCAAGGGTGAGAGGAGGTGGTGAACATCCTTATACACTCTCAATGGGTAAGATGTAAGGGTGACGGGAGACAGTGAAGTCCCTTATACACTCTGTGGTAGGATGCAAGGATGAGGGGATGGCTAACATAGATAAGGATAATGGGGTACTATAAGCTACAAGAACTAATACTTAGCCTGAGCTAATGGGCCAATCAGTTTATAACCTAATATAGACCTCTGTGTGATTTTCTTTGGGGCTAAATGGCTGGGGGACCAGGTGGAACAGAAACTCTGACAAGCTGCCCTTCATCTTACAGAATGGTGCCCACGTGGATAACTGCATCCACAGAAAGCCTGAGAAAGCTTGGGAAAGAATAGAGTAAAGCATGTTTTCTTGGTAGCAGCAATTTCTCAGGTCTGCTCTGCTTGCTAAAGGCAAGCAAGTGCTCTCATCTAAGAGAGGCTTCCTCACTCAGCTTTAGCTGTAAAGCTTTGCAGCTCTTTTAAGAGGTCCTGCCATGAATACTTAAATGGTGTTGATGAAAAGCTGACTGCATGCTTTTCAGTTTTCAGCCGTAGCAGGAAAAAAACTGCACCGCTTTAAAATGCCAGCTTTCTGGGCTGTCCTGCCAGGGCAAACGCTGACTCTTTCAGGCAGGGGGTCCGACTTCCGAGCATTTGAGTGTTGTCTGTGGACACACTGTTGCAGCTTGCTTGCTGGCAAGGACCTGGAAATGTCATAGAGTTGTGGCAATAATCATGGCTCCAGCCAATACCTCAGTCATGAGGCTAAAATCTCAGAAAGAAATGGGCTGGGTCCAGCCATCAAAGCCACGGCTTTTATCCTACCCATATTGCTTGGTAAATTAAAGACTCGTGTATTCAGAAAAAGAGAGATATACAGTAAGAGAGATTTAAAAAAAACCCATAAATGGTTTATAGTGTGTTAAAAATATATGCAAGAAAAATGTTAAAGTTCTTAAAAAAGAAAGAAAGAGAGTAGTTGGGTGTGGTGCTACACACCTTAATCCCAACACTTGGGAGGCAGAGATAGACTGGCCTCTGTGACTTCAAGGTGTGGTAGCACACACCTTTAATCCCTGGGGCAGCAGAGATAGACAGATCTCTGTGAGTTCAAGGATAGCCTGTTCTACAGAGGGAGTTCCAAGACAAAGATACACAGAGAACCTGTCTCAAAAAGCCAAAAGTTAAAAGTAAAAATAAAAGAAATAGAGCTTAAAATAAAGCCACATAAAGATGGAAAATACACAGAGAATCTTGATACCGTATGTGTTTATGCTCTCTTTGAACTGTTTGAATGCTGAGGAAGGAGCAACAGCTGCTAAAAGATTTTTGCTTATAAATGCTGTTGAATTAATCCAAGCTAGGTATTTTGAAAATACCTTGACTTCAAAATTGAAGTCAAAAGATATGTTACTTTGGAGAAGAGATTTTGCTTTTGTTTCCACAGGAAATGAGAGGCTGTGGATTCATTCTGAGTTAAGAAAACTCAAGTTTGGTCAAGGGAGACCACCTGAGAAATCTCCAGTAGGAACAGATAGCCCAGATGACAGAGTTCTACATCCAGAACAGGTTCAAGACTGCTGCCTGAGATGATCAAAACTCACAGGATACGCCAGTCAGGACTTGATCATAACTCTAAATTTTCTTTACGTCCCCATAAGATCATCAGCGCCTCTAACCAGCCGGAAGTAGTCTGGAATACTACGCCCACATTCCCAAAAAATGGACTATGGATATTTTTCTTTGTTTAAAAAAAAAAAAAGAGGGGGAAGTGGTGCAGGAGAATTGTCTGTATTCTGTCAATCATGATTTAAATAAACGCTGATTGGCCATTAGCCAGGATGTATAGGTGGGACAACCAGACAGGAAGTAGAGGTGGAGCAAGGAGAATAGGAGATCTGGGAAGCAGGAAGCTCTCTCGGCACTCCTGTCCTAACATAGATAAGGATAATGGGTTACTATAAGCTACAAGAACTAATACTTAGCTTGAGCTAATGGGCCAATCAGTTTATAACCTAATATAGACCTCTGTGTGATTTTCTTTGGGGCTAAATGGCTTGGGGACCAGGCGGGACATAAACCCCAACAAGCAGCCTGGCCCTCATGTTACAAGGGGAGACAGTGAAGAACATTATACACTCTCAATGGGTAAGATAGAAGGGTGAAGGGTGACAGTAAAGACCCTTATACACTCCCAGTGATAGGATGCAAGGCTGAGAAAGAAGACAGGAGGACCCATTATATACCTAGTGACAGTGACAGTTTCTCAAGCAACCAAAAATAGAAATCCCATAGATTCTAATACCACTCCTGTTGTATGAGGGCCTGCTTGTTGGGGTTTATGTCCTGCCCAGTCCCCCAGCCGTTTAGTCGCAGAGAAAATCACACAGAGAGTCTCCATAAGTTACAAACTGATTGTCCCATTAGCTCAGGCTTCTTATTAGCTCTTGTAGCTTATATTTTTTTCCTGCCATCTCTTCTTTGATATTCAAAGTCTTGGGGTAGGGTAGTGATATAGATTTCAGGCTTATAGACCAAAACTCCTCAATCACCTATTCTCTGCACTTTAATCAGTTCTGAGTCCCTCAATTAATTTCAGATTACTGAAAACAAGTTTTCTGGTGGAGGCTGAGAGTTGTACTAATGTGTGGGTGTAAAATAAATATTTGAAAGACAGTTTGTCATTTAGCAAAACAACAATAGTAGATACTCTCTTAGGGCCAATGATTTCCCCATCCGTGTATCCTTGACAGGCTTACAGTGCCAGGCAGAAGTCAAAATCTATTCCACACTAAAATCAACACCATTTTATTATTTCTAAGAGAAGGGTTCATGAGGACCTAACCCTAACGGAGGGTCTATGGGCAGTTAAAGGATACTGAGCAAGAGACTGCCATTTTCCTTAGTAGAAACTACACTGATAAATTATGTCCCTATAAACCTTACCTAAGATAGTGTAAGCAACCTTAGTCAAACTAGTTGCTCCCAGAAATGTTGCAATGGGGGGTTCGGGCTGTGTTCCCGGTGCCGGGCCCCTTTGTTCTGTCCGGCTCCCGGTGTGTACCCGAAATAATTACACGGAAACTGTATTTATTGAAATACTGCCTGGCCCACTAGCTCTAGCCTCTTATTGGCTAACTCTCACATATTTGTTTAACCCATTTCTAATAATCTGTGTGTCACCACGAGTCGTGGCTTACCGGCATGAGTCTACCCAGTGTCCATCTTGTGCTGGAGAAGCATGGCGT